>LUCM01001902.1:21488-46581 GCA_008360955.1 Fasciolopsis buskii | reverse complement strand
CGAAATTCTCAAAAAGTGACACTCTAGATAAATAATTGATGCAATCCGTTAACTAAAAGTTAGAATTGTCTGCTTTGCAAACCATCAAGGGGACTGTGTGTAATGAGAGAAAATCGGAAATACAAATTCGGCGTGACCAAACGCACGGCCGAGAACCTGTGTCTCACTATGACTGATGATTAAAATTGTGTTGAGCAATTCAATCGGGCTGCTCGGAATGTGTGCAATGAGTTTTCGAAGGTAAAATCCCCGCTGTACCAGTCCTGATATCAGTTAGACTCCCAATCAGAATACCGCAAAGCGATAAGTGAGACATTCCCAAAGAGAGAGGTGATCCATCCCAAAATTATCCCCTTCCAGTCAAGAATTGATTAGGGTCACGGAGAAAATTCACATTTATGTGTGCAGCTGATATGTTTATTTAATATTCGCTAATTGATTCGTCGAAATCTTTTGATTAGTTTTGGATGACCAACGTTCGGATAAGATGACCCAAAATTCTAACAACTCCATGTTTTCATGAATTAATAATTTAGTGATATCATCGCTCAACTTACCATTACGAAATCATGAAAGCACTGTGCAGTTGTTTCATCCTTGTTAGAAATCATCAACAGTGCATATCCACCGCGCCTAAACTGGCACGCGAACCTGAACAATGGCTAACTGTTTTTAGTCGAATGCCTTAGCCATTACGCTACCGGGTAGGCTCTGAGCGGTTTGTCGAACTTCACCAATTGATGTTGCACCTATCCGTCAGTGATTTGCGTGACCACGGGCCGGTGGCTCAGAGCAATCGACTCCTACTGATAGTTGACTTCTCTGCAGGTAGCTTAAGTATAACGAAGGTTTTGGATATGACCTACAGAGCCTGAGTACTTGGTACATGTTTGATTCCTAAAAGGATTCATCACCCGTGAACTCTCCCGGTGACTCAAGTGAGATTTTTCCCCCAATCTAAACACGAAATGCACAAGAGGATATGGGACACGTAAACAAGGCTAGGAGCAATAACCACGAAGGCGGTGATGTTTCCGGGGAGAATTTCCCAGGCCATCTTATATTGAATATAGTTCTTTGGACACTGAGCCTCTCTCTCTCTATTTGTTGACGAGTGTAGTAAGATATCAAGTTATGGCAGTTTTTGACTGTGTTTTTGACAACCAATCGTCTGTTGACAAATTTGTTATCGAGAAAACAAAAGTTCTGTTCAAATCTACAAGCGCAGTGTTTAGCGGCTTAGTTGGATAAATCGACTCAAATCCACAAATATTTGTTTCACCTGCATTATTTTAAATGGTTTAGTTAGGATAAAATAAATTCCAGGCATGCATGGTAAAATCGATCCTTAAAAGATAGTATTAAATTAGTCTTTCGTTTAATTGTGACGGCAATGTCGAGGCCAACCTTTTGCGTGTGACATCTCATAACACATGATGCGCGTAAAAGTATCGCATGCATTTTATAGAGCCATCGACAACTGCCCCTGATCCACAGTGTGAAGTTCTCGGGGATTAAGATGAACATCAACAGACCCACGAGCAGGAGACATTTTTGTTCAATGTATGTTTTATGCTGACACGGTCGGACTGTTTTCAGCCGGTTTATTAGATGCAGTACACAACCCATGATCCATAATGTAAAATAGCATGAGATCACTCTCTGTACTCAAAGATGATTAACTTGTTTCATCAGTTTATCTTGTCCAGTATGTTCTTGCGCCGGAATTTCACTCCCAAACTAAACTGACCTGGTGTCGCTAAATGTACCATTTTCATACCAGAAAAACCCATTAATTTTGATCGGATTGATCGTTTCCGTGGACATTAGGGGATGAACGAAAGACCACTCCTTTATTTGCTCGTCCGCGACTGTCGTGCGTTGTCCGATCAGACGCAAGCGGATCGCTTGTAGAGGTTAGATTGTCTTCAAAAGCTTTCAGATGAACCATAAGGATGATTCATTTTTGATAAATTATTTGGCCTGCCTTTTCGACAATTCTATGCTCGGACATACAGGAAAGTAGTTTAGGAAAGAGGAGGACAAGAATGATTTGCGAACCGATCATATTTTCGCCAGTGGAAGTGCTGCCATACTTTCGGACTAAGACCAGAGTGTACTAGTGCAACAAATTTCCTCAAGAGGAGTTCAGTTCCCTTGAGCGATGATGACATTTTTCATAAAGCACCCAAATGAGTGACAAAATTGTCAAGTTTATTCGATTCATCTAACCCAAATAATGTCAATGTCATCAGTCTGTTATAGTCTATCACACTAAATCGGGTCGAGGGTGTATTGCTTTATTTGTCTAGGTAATTTATGCATTCACATTTAATTAAAAAAACGACTTTCCCTGACAAAGTAAACAGAACCTAGCGATATGGGTTGTAGGTTTTTCTCAGATGGAAGTGATTTCGTTCCTGGTTTGTCTCATATGATTCGTACACGGACCTGTGGTGTGCACACGATAAAAGTCATGGTGTTTCAAAGTGACGCTCGTGGTTTTGGTTCGGCTGGAAGGTGACAACTTTTCCCACATGCCATTCGTTCAGTGACAGTAAACAAGGTCTTGGTAATGTTCCATACATCCGATTAGAGAGAGATCCAGTCCAAAGTTTCATGGAGGTTTTGAAATACGATCACCAAGATAGAGTCTTTTGTTTCGGAAGCATTTTCTGCTCAATACTATTCAGCCACAACAAGTTACCTATTGTTTAGTACTCATCTTAAGAAAATTGTGCTAAAAACATGTAAGATAAAATTAGAAACAACATAAATTTTCTTTCACCTCGTATGCACAAAGTCTTGTGCTTGCAGGATATTTTGCCGTCCATCATACAAAACTATCACATTATGTCTAACTCCACTGTTTTGTTCCAGTCCAAACTGGCCGGCAAGCGCTAGTTCAGTATTCAGACCCAGATTAGTTTTTGTGTATGATTAATTACGTTACAATAGTAGTTTACCGAACTAATTCAGTTTCAATATTCCCGTGATATTCAGAGCTCGTCGATGTGATCACAGAAGGTAGCGCAGACAATCAAGTGTAAAACATATACCAAGGGTCTTATAAAACATTCAATATCTATCCTCCACTCTATTGCCCTGCAATTAGCATTGAATGAAAGTGAACATCTCAAACCTGGTTGATTAGATTCTGTGATGTCCATGTTCGGTGTCTCTCAATTCACTTCGGAAAAACAACCTGGAGGTAGAATAATCCACATAGTTAAACTGATTGGCCGAAATACTGCATTTGTATCGTAATCGGTTGTAGCGAGAAAATGCCTCCTTGCATCCCACCGGTGTTATCCAAACTCCTCGTTATGATTCGTCAAGCCAGCATGTATGCATAAAACACTTCAAGCATTCTGACTATACGATAATTAGTCAGAATCAGTTGTACTTGAAATAAACTTGATAAACGAGAAGAGCACAATCGCTTACCAGTCAGATAACTATGTATAATAAATAATGTGTATGCAGAGTTAATATTGTTTTTGTGTGGTCATAGATCAACCGAGTGGTGTTGTCTGATGCAAATATATACCTCGCCAATATTATAAATCACAATCTGGGTACTGGGAATAGGTTGGGATTGAAAAGAATTTGAAAATTCGTAATTATCTCCTTCCAGATTGTTGATTTTCAAATAAATCTGATCACTGAGCTTGGTATTCAGTTCCCAACGGATCACAAGCACTGATTGTTCCTCCTTGGCCGGTAGTGAAATATGTGCACCTTAAACGGCAAGCACATCGAGCAGAATATTACGATTACCGATGAGGATACCCAAACCCGGAGAACAAATCTCAATTCTAGGACTCAGCTCCGTTGGCTAGTTAATGCTAACAGTTTGGCTGTTCTTGTTATATGAACATTTTAAACTAGTCTAGTCACGTGAGTGCTTCTTCCAAGTTTATGTAACTAATAGTCACAATTGCAGTTACGGGAGATTCCAGTGGTTGGCATAGTGGATCCACTTCATTTGGGGCGGAAAATAATGTCGATTTACAAACCTTCAAATAGCCCAGTATGTATGTGTGGATGTAATGAAAGACAGTAATCAACTATTAATACTACTATTGCTACTAGTACTACCCATATTACTACAACTTTTACCACTACAACCACTGCTGAAATTGTCTGGTCCCAATAGTTCACATGATAGTCTAGATGATAGCCATGGTAGGAATAGACTCGTCCTCTTTTGTTGCTAGTAGTCGTCTACTAGAGGATATAAGATAAAAAAGCAACCGGATGACGATCATAAATCTATCGGGTTTTCGCTCTTTCAAGAAACAAAATCAGGGGATGAATTTGGGAAGTGGAATCATAATGAAAAATGCCATGTTTGGCTAATCCGTTTTCAGGCTCGGTAAATCGTACGTGACTGGTGTACAAGCACATTTATTATCCACTGTAAACATTTGGACTTTATTTGTAATGGTCAAAAGAAAAATCTCCATGGACCAATACAGAAAAGAATAATGCAATAAGCTTTCAGTTGCGGTTTTTTTTCCATTTGGGACAGCCTTATTTGCACAGCGCTTAATTCCCCGGAAAAGTGAACCACTCAGGTAACGATTAATTTGGCGCGAGGAGTGAATCACTTTCTGTGCTATCTGACAAAGTCTGATTACCGATTCTGGACTAGGCAATAAGACAAATGTGCAGTTACGGGACTCAATTATTCGTATATTTTGATGACTGAAACGTATCATTTCATCATACTCTGTGCCATATGATCACTGGATTAAACCTCATCGAGAACGGCCGAAGCTGATTAGCTAATAAGGATGAATAATGTTCCTTGGATGATAGACCAGGAACATACTTATTCGGATTCAATTCTCAACTGGCAGCTTGCCATGCCGTAATCCTACTATCACCCTACATGCTAGTCGGATTTTTGAGAAATGTTGTTTACTTTTGGATGTAGCCAAGCGTAAATTTAAAAACCAAATAACTTATAACTAGAATGATGCCTGCCCCCAGGCTCACACCAGATGCTTTCAAATAATAACTGTGCGGTTAGTCGCAAGAAACCCTTTGGGTTGACTGGTAATGGATGGTATGGCGTGGGCAGCAAGCATTGCCATTGACACAACATTTTCAGGGCAGGGAAATAAAATCATCATTTCATGCGATTGAACGAATCAATAAACAAAAACGCACAAAACGAAGCTTAGTTTCCTCGTCTAAAAATTGAAGCTACGTGTTTGGCTATTTTTCATGCGTAAGATTTCATTGCTATTCTTCTCGATCCCAGGTGATTTGTAGTTACTGCAGACGTCAGGAGAAAAGATTCAGTCCCGCTTCGTTCTCTTTGGTCGCACCATACACATCTGTTGTTCGAAAAGACCATGCGCTAGTCGTGGTAAAAACTTTCGCAAATCTAAGAAGTAGAATATAAGCCCTCGGAAATCAAAAGAAATAAATCCTTTAAACATCAGAAACGGTTTCGTGCGACGCATGGGAACGTCGAAATCATGAGTTTTCATGCTGATTGCATAGGTAAGAACCAAACCTAGATTTTCCAAATCGTGTTGAACAAACATTCTCCAGGTAGGCATCGTCATTTGCCCTTTTTCAAACCAGAATAACATTTGAAAATTTGCAGCATCTGAAGTTATTAAGCGAGGTGCCTAGATGGTCTACTCTCGGGTCACCGTCACACGTTCACCCAATAAATCAATTTGTAACAGCTCTATCACCATTGTGTTCCATCTTTCTAAGATTTTCACTGATACCACTGAGAATCATTCACACGAAATTCTCAAAAAGTGACACTCTAGATAAATAATTGATGCAATCCGTTAACTAAAAGTTAGAATTGTCTGCTTTGCAAACCATCAAGGGGACTGTGTGTAATGAGAGAAAATCGGAAATACAAATTCGGCGTGACCAAACGCACGGCCGAGAACCTGTGTCTCACTATGACTGATGATTAAAATTGTGTTGAGCAATTCAATCGGGCTGCTCGGAATGTGTGCAATGAGTTTTCGAAGGTAAAATCCCCGCTGTACCAGTCCTGATATCAGTTAGACTCCCAATCAGAATACCGCAAAGCGATAAGTGAGACATTCCCAAAGAGAGAGGTGATCCATCCCAAAATTATCCCCTTCCAGTCAAGAATTGATTAGGGTCACGGAGAAAATTCACATTTATGTGTGCAGCTGATATGTTTATTTAATATTCGCTAATTGATTCGTCGAAATCTTTTGATTAGTTTTGGATGACCAACGTTCGGATAAAATGACCTAATGTCCTAACAAATCTCTGTTTGATTCCTGAAATGATTCATCATGTATGATCTTTCCGGGTGACTCAAATGTAAGTTACACCCAATCCGATTTCGGAGTGCACAAATGTGTAGATCAGTGCACAAGTGAATATGGGATATGTGAACATGAGTATCAATAATGTCCACGAACCCGGCGAAGCTAAAAACAGTTCAACGAAACCTGCATTTCGATTATGATGCACGGTATGCACCACAGGAATACTTGAACAACGTATGTTCTCTTGCCTGAAATTAAAGATGTTTCCATGCCACTATTGTTCATTCTAACGCAAGGATATTTGTGAAGAAAAAAATCAAACCTGAATTGCCAATCGCCATCTGCCGAAATTGGGTCGCGTACCCAGAGTGTACTATCAAACGAATTTCGAACGCTCGTTCAACTCGTTTATTCATTGAAAAGAATTGAGCTGAACGGAAACCATACTGCACGTGATCAAAAAGGGAAACAGGTTCCAAATATGATGCAACGAAATTCGACACTCTATGTCGAATATGGATGGTCTCGGACAAAAAGAATTTTGCCCTGGAAATTTGGCATTTGGAACTATGCCGAGAAAAACGCAATCTGGCAAAGACGTGAAGCAGCCCAAATAATTATTAGCTCTTTCGGTTTGTACGATCGGTTTCCTCACAGTTTGTTTCATCGCAGTGACAATCTAGGAAAAAGTAATTGATGCATTTACCCGGCAAAATTTTCCTTAGAAGCGAAATGTTCTCAAAATTCAAGTCAACGCAAGTAAATGATTTATACACCTCGAAGTGGACAAAAAGAAAAATGTGTAAAATAACTGTCCCGAAACACGAAATCAATAAACATTTTCACTCCATAATTTATTTAAGTGATAATGGCGCAATTTCCGGATTGTTCGAGTAAATGGTCGACTACGAACAACAGAACACACGTACAGCCTTATGCGTGATGGAAGATGCTTTTCCCGGGATCGAGTGATAGAGGAGGATGCAAACATGACCAGGCTTTCGTGAAAAATGTTGGAGAAATCAGACAGTATTCTTGTGCAGAGATTTTGGAAAGCATCAAAACATTGGAAAATGATGAATTCAACCGAAATTTATCTGGATAAACCTGTACAACGGGAACATGAACTTGGGGGATCTAGAAATTAATCCGATATCCCGATAAGAGACGATAGATGAAAAGTACCAATAAGGTATAACACACGAAAACAAAACGTTTGATGAGTTTTGTAGGTAGACGGCGGAATCTAAGACGTAAAGCATCGCTAGAAAGGTGCATGATTATATCAAAAATTTTTCACATGGGATGACCGTGCTAGACTTCGGTCCAGTGCCACACCCAATCAATTTTCTGATTCTTAGTGAGTCACTTGTTCCCGATTGACAGATGTTGGAGTACACGCGGAGTAGAAAGTCCAATGTTTTCAAACTTCAATAGGAGAAAGTATACTGTCTGCACAGTTTTGAAGAGTGCTAGATAGATCATATTCTCTCTTTCATTCTGAAAGATTCCTGATCGCATTTTGATAATCCGAAAATGAAGCGTTGCAGAAACACGGTATACCAAGAAATAAATTGTCTGTTTATTTGATAAGGAGCTTACGGATGTGATTCCAAATGGCATATACGTAGGCAGGGAAAAGAAAGGGTAACAATATAGCACCTGACAAACTCGAAAAGTAGAGATGACAAAAGAGGAAGTGGTGTCATTGTATAAAGGGAAATTGTTTCCGGCTGCAGACGTAATCCGTCAGGAGGGAAGATAGGTAAGATTTTGTGCACTTGACTGCGAAGGGAATGAGAGTAACACATGTCTGTCGACGCAGTTCAAACAGCCACTGTAGTCGATGATTGAAATACTCACTTATTTAATCTTGCTTGTGTGATTTACTAAACAGGGCGTCAACGGTGGACCTGGAAGGTTGGTAGCCAAGCTGTTGGGTATCAGAAACGTTTAGCGTAGGTATGGGATGCGGAAAGATCAATTTTTCCAAAACTTTCGACATTCACGAATTGCCTTTTCATGCAATCATTTTTTAAACAGTTCAGAAAAAATGGAGATAAAGTAGGTGCACACTTCTTGAGGACTACCGGTCTGGAACCCTCCAATGGACAGCATTTTCTAGGGTTTCGTAAGTGATGTTCTTTATAAACGTGACTAAAGGTACTTCAGTCGGGACAGCTCCATCCTGATTGATTTTATTAGCTGCTTGACTGATGCATAATCCTTCCTTATAAAAGCGGCCTATACTCTTTGCAGTGTCACACTCGGAAGTAAGGAGACAGTTATTGTTCTATTCGATAGTGGGCGGGACTCACTAATTCGCTGTGCCATTAATAGTCTTAGCCGGCTTTGTGGGTAGTACACTGGTCAATTGAAGATCCACCATGTCCCAGATGATGCCGTACTCATCACATTACCGAAATCCCTGTATTCACGCCTTATCGATAATCTCACGGCTATCCCATCTTTAGCACCCGAGAGATATGCGGGTAATTTGCTTCCTTTCCTTTGGCTGAAAGTCGATTCCTCTCAAGCCGTTTATGAAGTAACTTTTTGTTTCTTGAACTAGGCGCGTTGTCACGCGGCTTGAATAGAACATTCTTTTTCAGCAAACAAAATATCCAACAGATAGGAAATATCACTAGTCGATTAATGATGCTCAAATATCAGGATGTTAGTAGACTGATAACTACTAATAATAGTAAAAGGTTGTTTTAAAAGAAATGCCGGTTTTTTTGAGCTGATCTTGAAATCAACGCTAAAATTAGTAATATATCTGATATGCAATATCACAAACCGAGCATGGAAACCAACCCCCGCACCCTGACAGCTGTATTGCCATGTAACTGTATAGTGTTATTAGTAATTAGGCCAAAAATTGCTAATTTATTTGATGGGGATCAATGGACGTTTTTAAGTTGTTTGTGAGTTGCGAAGAATTGTCTTCAGAAGCAGTTTAGTGACGGTTAATAATCGGTCTTCACTAATTCAATTTAGTCTTGCCTTTATGGTGCAATGTTAATTCCACTGGTTTCGTGGTTGTCATCTGTCCCCTACTTGCTGGTTTTTTGCTTCATCAGTCGCAATGAACTAGCATAAGAAGTGCCAATGAATATTCATCCGGGCGCAGCAATGGACAAACCACACGAATCCGTAATCGAAATATCACCATGGGTTTCAAATTTGCAATCAGATTTTCTTTTTGTGATAGACTTTCCCACTTTCACCGTGCGCAGAGAAACCAGTCGCACTCAAGCAGTTTCACAAATGTATTCCGCACCTAACAGAAAATGATTAAGACCCAGTAGTAGTTTGAATGTCATATTTTTACCCGTTAATGTCAAACAAAATGAAGTGAGGAAAGTCAAAACTATCATAATGCGCGCATAGTTTTCACCATCATCTATTCCCAAACCGCATGGCAATATTTTTTCCTAATAATCATCGTTCGTAATGCGATCTGCATAACTTAGTGCTGATCGTAGCTCAATTTTATGTTTTTCACTCCTCGTTCGGACGTTTAGCGTCTCAACACCAGTCGAGGTGACATCGTCAGTGCAATCAATCATCATTCGTTCATTCATTCATCATAAACTGATGAAAATTTATTGGAGAATGACGAGTATTTCATTCGGGGTTTATAGCCACCTTTACCGGAAACTTCGCGCATTCCAATTTATTTCTTCCTATCCCTCACGCCTCTCGCCTGAATACCATTTTGCGCACTCCCTAAACAAGCTTTTCTTGATTTTTATACTGTCTAAATTGGAACTGAATACAGGCTTAGATTTTTTGCTTCTATGCACGGTAATCAGCAAAGGAGCTAACGGACTGAACACTAGTTTCCATAACTATCTGATTCACTGGTGCACGAAAGCAATCGTTTCGCGCACATATTCAACTCCCGTTACGTTTATTAGTCGTATCATAGTGTAATCGCTGTGGAGCAGGGGTTAATACTCCTACCAAACGTGCTCCAAATGTTTGTTCGTTCTGCGAAGATAAGGAAAATTACGACCCAACGTTTTTCTATCAGCGTCCAATCTGTGGTCATCATACATTAGTTACTGGCCTTCCGATTAGCAGCCCAATGCTGTTTTAGGAGCCTCCTTCGTCTAGAAAGAATAAGTAAACATTTTTGATCAAAGCATGTCGCAGACGAGCTCAGCACGGGTGAATTGCACGATTCAGTGATGTTTGTAGTGAACTAGTGTCAAAAGAGGCCAGTTTAGTGCAGAAACGTGTGCATGTACCAAATCAATTCAGGGTTGGAAAAATCGACCGGAATCTGTTAAATATGATAACCGGAGGCTTGCAAACAATTTCCAGTGGCTGTTAAGCTCTAGTCAAAGGTCGTAAGATCAAGAAAAACAATTGGCCACTGTTCTCAAAGCTATATCTTTGGATTAGACAATAACGGGCTCTCGTTCGTTATGTACAAAATTGACTGGATCAGACATTAGCGCCGTACTCCAGTGAACAAGTGACGAAACTACCGGTTGTATTTCCGGAGTAACTAACTCTCGTTCCTGTCCTAGATAAATAAGAATACAATCAAATAAATTACCAGTATGAATTTATGTAACATACTTTATTAGATGGACTTGGAATTCTATAGCACTATATTAATTCCCATTTCGAATAATCTGTAATAAACAGATTTAGATGTACATATATAAGTATATATCAAAAGCTGCTTATATATGTTTATGCACACATGCATGTACCATTCGTCTGGCCCCGTTGACCAAAGGTTTTGCAGTGGAAAATTGAACGAATGCTAATGTAATTGCCTTGGTACGTGCTTAGCGTACAGCGAATGAAGGTAGTCGAACAAGGCAGGTGTAGAATTATCATTATTATTATTATTATTATTACTGTTATTATTATTATTATTATTATTACTCGTTACACGACACCTGATTGGCCACATGATTACCGTCCGGTAATAGAAACGTAATACAAATTCTTTCCTTAAGGCTTCTACACCGCGTGTGAGATGAACGCTTGATTACGTCATTTCACAACAAACTTCATTCTCACTATGCAATGGTGCATTTGTTCTACAGCACCGCAGCAGATAAAAACTTTGGTTATTAAATGTATGTCGTTCTGAGCAGGAAATTTCAATATTCCTACCAAATTTTGTTGAATTAACCTAGTCAATTTACTTCCGACAGAGAACGGTAACTTCTTTATCTCTTGGCTAGGATTATTTTAGATTATCGTGACAGAGGGATAGTTGCGAAATTCAGTCAACCATTTTGACTCGAGAAAATGCCTGACGTATTTGGCTTCAATTTTCTCAGTGAAACTCTAGTTGACAACATCGAATTTGGCGTTCTTGGGCAATCCTCATTTTGAACTGTTGACCAGCATCAAAAGAGCTAGTTCCAGCCAAATAGACACATAGAAAACATTGGGAATAACTGCAAGTTGTGAACTACCTCATTTTCATGAAATAATTCACCATGTGATATCATCGCTCAACTCAGCATTAAAAAACTATGAAAGCACTGTACAGCTGTTTCATCCAGCTTATTAGGAATCATCAGCAGCAGTGCATATCCACCGCGCCCGAACAGGGACGCGAACCCGAACAAGGACGAACGATTCTGAGTCGAACGCCTTAGCCATTATGCTACCGGGCAGGCTCTGAACGGTTTGTTGAACTTCACCACATGATTTCGCGCGGCTACTGGCCGCTAGCGCACAAAAACCAACCTCATGTTTAGTAAATCCTAACCACGTCACTGGATCGGATTAAACAAAACTAACATCAAGTAGGATAAGAAAAGAGGGCAACTGGATGTGGTGAATGAGTGAAGAGCAGAAAATATGCAGCAATGTGATCCATATTGAACTCTCGGTCAAAAGCTCAAATGTTCTCTCGTGTGTAGGTGAAAATTGGGCAGAAAAGCTGCAGCGATTGATCGAGCTGCTTCGGTGACCATAAAAAAGGACCGCATAGTCGAAAACTGGCCAGAGACCCAGTCACACTTGGGTGTTCGTTCGAAGATTTGCAGATCGAGAGATGGGAGTTGGGTCACGTTCCATCAGTTCGACTCCACAAAATGTGGAAAAATGCCTTGATGATTGTCTCGATTGTTCCAGCCTCCAGACAAGCAATCTAAAAGTTCGAGAATCTCCCTCTGGCTTTTCTGTGATAAAGTTGACCCTGATCCAGTTAGTTTCATGTTTATCGTCTTTAGAATGGATAGGAATTCAATAGAAAAGTATTATGGTTTTCCTTCGAAAAGAATAATTCGCTTATATGTTCCGTCAGCCGACCAACAAATGCTTCACTGACTATTTATTCCTCTGCCTTATTTAATTCGGGGAATTAGACTAGGACTAGGAACCCAATATGGTGTGTACGTGAACTGTTCGCACAACGAGTAGCATGATAGAATGGGGCAACACAGTTACAGACTTGAATTGACCTGAATGGATTTGTAAGTCCATCAGTCGAACAAGACTGTCTGTCGGTTTCTGGAGCAAACAAAGCAGTTGCCGCAAATAAAAATAGCACTAACGAAATTTCTTGAAAACAAGGCACGAGTAACTGAATGCCTTTTGTCAAATCCACTGCGTGCCGTGATGGGCCTTCAAACAACGCAGGCTTTTACTTTCACATAATCGGCCCCGCCTACGTATCATGTGCTAGTGCCTGCCCATGCAGAGAGAAATGAGCATGCAACCGGTTGTGGCAACTAACCATAAGAATAACCAAATCAGTTGGGTTCGGATCTGTAGTATGGTGATAATGATGAATCGATGTTTTCACTATCGCAGGCGGTTTCTCTAGTGGAATAATGTGTTGTCCAGTTGCTATTAACATTTAAATGTTAGAGTATCCTTTTCCATTCTCCCTTTACATATTCTCAATTCCCCGTACAACAAGTATCTATTCTGAATTCATTTATCAAATGTCAATCCACCGACTCAGTTGTGCTATGAATGTGAATATTCCCAACCCGAGGTTGTGCGCAACACAGTGAGCACATTGGACAGCATCACAAACTCGGTGCTTGCTCAGTTCTCCGAATTTCAACGGACATCGCTGATATAATTTATCGTTCGGTTTACAGTCCAAAATACCAAACTGAACTAATATTTTCATATTCTTTCTCTGTATTGTAATAAAGAAATTTAAATATTCTCCTATTGTCCACGTACAAATATCTCGCCACAAAGTTCCGTTTTCTATACAGGCCAAATTAGTTTGAGTGTTGTCAGTAATCATGGGTCTTGAATTACCCATGGCTCATGCACGCAGTCCATGGATTTAATTGGAAATTGGTTTATATTTGTACTATGTCCTAGTGACTACACTACTCATCAGTTATTCTTGCTAGTTTAGATAAAAAGTGACTTTCAGCTGTTCACAGAATTTCTGAAATATGTATGTAAGTAGTGGCTTATCAAGACGCGAGCTTCCGATCGTCACGAAAAACGACTGTTTCATTGCTAGTGGACCCCGGTTTGATTAGTTCAATCAGGCACTCATCAGTCCCCATCCAGTGAAATTACAAAAGCTGTATTTCCATTCACTGCATGTTGAGCAGTGCAAAATTCTTTATATTGGTGTAAAAATTGTGAAAAATTTAACCATTTTAGTAACTCACTCAAGTTGAGTAATACGAGATCACCTGAAATGATGGTTGGAGACAATAGATGGTATGGCTCAGTATCTCCATCAAGGGCATTCCGCGATTCGAAACGTTCTTTTTTGTGTGTACATACTGAAACTGAACTCCACATTGCACTTCCAGTTTGCCCTGTCGTGTTCGTCTGCACAGCGGTTGGGCGGGGGAGAGAAGGAGGCGAACTTGTTGGCATTGCAAAACAGCTTATGTAGACAAAAATTATTTCGTTTATCCTATGAAATTCGGCACCTATTCCACTGATTTGCATGCATCGATCTGGTGTGGGAAGAGGAAAATTCTGTCAACTGGGAATTAGGAAGCAAGTACTAATAAGGCTTGACTTTTTTTTAAATTGGTAATGTTAGTTTGCTGACCTGATTTTGTTTTCATTACGCATTCGTTGCCTATCAAATTCTAGTGGTTAATCAAGCAACTCGTCGTCCTTGGTTTCGATTTCTGATTTTGCAGTTGCTCAGACTAACATTTCTTAGATCACTTTTTCATTTCTGCATTTTCACTTGACAGACACAGATAGGGCTCAACAAACTATCCTGAATCCGTTTTGGTATTTCAGTCCTGCCTGTTCACAAATGCCCCATCCACTTGGAAGCTTTCGGACGTTTTCTAATCCCAATAACAAGAGATTCGTTCTGTATACCTTAAAGCACGCATTTTACAAGCTAGAAATAAAAATATGGGAATGTTCTGAATTCATGCGGGTCATTCTAGAGTAATAAATGTCGTTCATCGTAAATGATTTGTCCATTCGTTGAACACAGTTAAGATCATCAGGCTCTAAGTAGCGCAGCCGGGCTATCAATTTTTGCTTCATCCAAGGTGCTGAATGTGACCTACGGTAGAACAAACAGCAATTGTAACCAGTATGGCCACATTGACAATGTTCCCGTTTAACCCGATCAGCTTCGTACCAAATCTTATTCATTAGAGTGTTCCAGTAAATAATCAATGCCCACTTGGGCAAAGTCACTCAAATGTCTGCGTGATAGTTCATTTCCGGTAGGAATGTTAGTTTCCTGTTGATTTCGTTTTATCACGGACATAATTTGTTGAAGAGCGACTGAATGGAATTGGAAAACTTTACTTCACACGATGAAACTTTTGTTTACCCTCGGTTCGAAATTTCTCCAAGCTACTTCTTAGTAAAATCCGTCCACTTGACGAAGGACCAAATCTTTTCCGATACTTTATTGGACTGCTGTCTTGAGTTTATTCTTCCAAAACGTTTTAGGTGAAAACATTCACTAGGGTTCAACTTTACTGACTTGTCGGGGGTTTGAACCCAGGTCACTGCTTCGAGAACAGAGCTCCAGTCTAGCCTAGTTAGAATTTCGGACTCAAGTTTGTCCAGACGTCGCCCTCAGTGACAAGCCAATTAGCAACGGCCCCAAAAGGTACTCCCAACTTATTTTTGAACCTAGTTGCAAATACACCATCATGTAATCTAAACTCAGAAAGCGTTTTCGACTCAGGTGAGCAAATCAAAAGTAGATTTTCCTGTGGTGCCAGTCACTAATCCTATTCAGTGGTCCATGGAAAACTTTCGGTCTTCATTTCGTCCACAAGGTAGGCAGGCAAATTCGTTTCTTTAGGATATGTCCACATTGGCATAAGTCTGCAGAGCAGAATCAAGCCCACCCGTAATTGAAAAACCTAACCTAATTCTCAATCTGTATAAGTTTGCAAAAAAAGGAAGTTCAGCCTCCTAAATCCTCGGCGGGCTGTCCCGTTGTGAATATGGTAGAGGCTGAGTTACTTCGCTTCCACAACCAATTCCCGGTTGTGAGTCTAAAAACGATTTGTGTTCTCTCCATCTATCATGGCTCAACCACGAGATTAGCCGAAAAGTGGCAATTGTTTGACACACCGATTTATTCTGGCAATCTATTCACCTCCTGATTCCAGGTGGATCTAGATCATAATAAATACAAACAGTTTAATACCCAACACGCGATTCCTCCACTGCGTAGTTCGTTCATCAAGTCTCATTGTACGGTTTTTTGGATGAATATGAATCACTGAAAATGAGCTTTCCCGCCAGTCTGTCCTCAATGAGATTTTTCAAAAAAAAAACAGAAAATTATTTGACACAGTGTTCTTGCGGAGAGAAATAGCAAACGAGCTCGGTTTTGGTACATTTATTTTTTTTCGACCAGAGAGCTAATAATGCAAGTTGTTGTCAGTGGGTTTTATGTAAATCCCACAGATAACAGTGATAAAACGACTGAATTCGATGGGGTTTCTGCAGAGTGGTTCGCGTACAGACCGGAAGTTACATTGACATCTCGAAACAAGACAACGGAAAGAATTACGCATTGGACGCAGACGGTGGGCTTGTTTCCATTCGTTCCTATCTGATAATTTCCGGCCACGCAATCAGATTAGGCGAGCCACAAACCGATATCAATTTGGGGGAGGCACGGCAAAGTTGTGAGGATTTGTGCGTAGGGATAAACTACGGATCAGAATCACAATTGTCATTACCGATATCGAACGCAAAACAATGTTCGCAAAAACAATCAACCTCGGGGTCCGGCATCAAACCGGAAAAGCCGCTGTTCAAAACACCGGAATTTCACTTGTATAATTCGCGGGAGAGGTTCGTAGTTATCATCGCTCGGCAGCCATGGCATCCAATCAAAAAGCCCAATCTAGGACACGGTACTCATATTTCGAAGGGGGGTCGAGCAAATAAGTGTTTCATCATACCCGATTCCTTTGTGCTCTTGAGATCTGCGAACTGTGCAGAATAATTGGTACCACACTGCTCGATTGTGATGAAGAACCGAAAAGGCTGCCTCCTTGGAGAATCGCTTTTGTTTTGCATTCTGGTGATTCGATCCTCCGAATAATCTCTGGAAGAATGAATGTCTAAAGTCAGCTTTTCGTCTCTTCGGTTTCGTTTTTTTGTTTCAATTCTTCGAAGAGCTTGTGTTTTGGATACGTACGCAGTAATGACAAGTGACTGGTCGGCCAGAGACAAATCCAAATACAATACAGATTAACATCGATCGTTTGGGACACGGTTAATGTAGTAAAACTGTAACAGGGGACCGAAGCAGACAGATCAACTTCCTAGCACTTAGGTTATTTGCTTCCAAGTCACATTCGAAATTCCAAGAAAGACTCTCAATTGGTGATCGTATACAAGGGTTAACAGACAGCTCCAAGATGAAAAACCAGTGCGGCAGAGAGGAGAGTTCGAGAAGAAGGAGCAACTACAATACGGAAAGATAGAGGTTGAATTAACTTAGAAGAGCATAGGTCGCAGACAAGCGTGCTAGCATCCCAAAAATAGTCATTTATTAGCCTCAACCATCTTGGGTGTTAATTCTGACTAAGGTATACATCTAAATGTAACTAATGGAATTGGCAGTATCTTTTATCTTCTGCTTCGTTTAACAATGAGGTAACACTGTACATTGTCATGAAACAGTGAGGAGATTTCGGTCCAAAAATTTTCTTACTGACCAACTGTCCGTCGGAATTCACCTTCATTTGACGAACCTCAAGTCATCCGGTCAACTTTGACAGTCACTGAGGACGACGAACTGAACTCAGTGATTCGGATCAGCTCGAAGAGCCTGGGTAGCGCTGTAGTAATGCATGCATCCCATGCGGAAAATGCCTAGATCTAAACATTTGGTACGATAATTAATGGGCACCAGTGGTGAACTGCAGTGAGAGCGAAACTAGAATCTGGTGCTCCCCGAATGAAGCGTTGATCGAATAACCTGAGGTTTGTTCGTGGAGAGAGCAAAGTCCAAAGGACAGTCAAACAACTAAAAAATGCCATCAATCTAACGCACTACTTGCAAGTAATTATGAGGTATGAACATGGATTTTCTTATGACAATGAAACATTTTATCAAAACCTATTTTTAAAACTGAATAATTGGTGATTGGTGCAGCTTTTGTCGATCACTTTGAAATAGTGGAGCCCCTGATTCGCGCTCATTTGCCAAGAAATCCAGAGGTTTCCAAGGAGTATAGTCATAAACGAGACAGCCAGATCGTTGGGCTTGCCGAAAAGGTGAAGTGACTTAAGGAAGCCAAAATCCTGTCAGAGGAACAACAGATATTGCCCAAAAAATTATTTTTTGACTTCATTTCTGTCTAATCAGTTTCTAAATGTTTCCCATTCCCAGTCAAACATTGATCGCTTGAATTGTGAGGCACGCAAAATCCCGATGGAGTCTGGATGTTTTCCCATACGATGTGGGTTGAACTTATCTAAATGAGTCAGTTAATAGACAGAAGAAAGCATATGCATGCAAACGGATGTTTGAGCCATGAGTAGCGGCCAGACTGACCCAAATCAAAAAAATGGATCGAAAATTCCAAGGTACCATTTGAAACAAATTAACTGCGCATATTAATCAAACCTCAACAATGTCCCTTTCGGGCCGTGTTGCTCTGCTTTCTGACAACAAATCATGTGAACGACGAAGGGCTTCAAACAAAAGCAACCAACGGCAAACCCACGCTTGTAGCAATGACGAGAGTTCATGGTGTGTCAACGATGCAGTCAAATTGATACGATCGAACGAAAACGAGATTTGTCTTAGAGAACAGTTAGTAATGAGTGGATGGTACGGAATGGGGAATAGGTTCAAATTTTTCTTCGAGACTTTTTACAGAAACCCTCTGGGGATGAATGTGGATCAACTTATTGACCGGGTTTTGCAAATTAGTCGAGAGGTCGTTGAATGATCGAGCAAACAAAGCGTAGTTGGCCGGAGTGAATTTGACTTATGTGCTACGAATGTTTTCATTGCAAGGCATTCCAGATGGGCCACAATTAAGATGACATTGTCTGTGGTTGAACAGACCGAATAGAACCTGTAAATCAATAATTTGTTAAATAACCAAGAAGGCGATTGTTCCAATATTTTGCTGCATAGGTTTGTTGCAAATCAAAATCCAAGTGTGTCTGAATATGTTTGTTCTTAGTCTCCTAACTACTGAACAATTTAGATCCATTTTCGCTAAATAAAAATGATTATATTTCAGGTTTGAGTGGGTTTTGGCTTTACTAGAGACACTAACTTGACTTGTCACATTCGCCACAGACTTGTACGGAATGCATCATGGTGCGATAGTTTGTCTCATTTTCATGCATTTCCATATTCCGTTTGATCGATGTGCAAATAACAACATTGGGAATTTAGTGCAGAAAAAAAGACAGACCAACGAATGCACCGTGAATCTTTGTTCTTTGTCTGGCTAAAGATCATCAACTTCGGTTCATCTCACGCAACCTGCTGACATTCGCGAATTGGACTTTGGCAGTTGGGATTTTTTGTCACATTCATGGATGAACATTCAATTTTTCTGCTCAGGTATAGCTCAAAATGTCTGAAAGATGAACCGACCACGTGTCCCGAGCTCGCAAGATCCTACGTCAGTATCGTTGACCCAATTCGAACATTCTTAAACATAAACATCTACTGTTGAGTCCGCGATTAGTTCGATGTTCGAATCGCTTGCCAAGGTAAAGTTAGTCAAAGTAGTTCTAAAAGCAGATATTTGTTTTTGCTCATCTACCTGTTATGATTTCTTGAGTCGATTTTCCGTTCCATTTTGTCTCCTGATTAAACTGTCCCTTTGGTTTTTCGTGGATTCTCTTTTGCTGACCAGCTAACTGACCTATGCGCACATTTTACGGCGCACCTCACGAGACGCACGAAGACGTCGGTTTGATTTTGAAATTAATCAATCACTCGAAAATCGTCACTGGATTTTCAAATCATACTACTTCCAGAGCAAACATTCAAACTAACCACACAAATAGGATGTATAATACTAGACTGTCTTCTGTCCTAGTTTAGGTTATTTCAACCTACTAAGTGATTAAAGATCACAGAGAACTTTGCTGTGATTTGGAATGGCTTCTATCCCGGTAAATTTGCTCAAGGGTACCAACTGTGGAGTACAGGAACCAAACCTCAAATTTGGAGAACATTAACCGTACAAAACCAATCGTTTTTAATCAAAAGTTAGCAATAGGACACTTGGGGTGAAACTTTCTTTCGGATCATCAATCCAGGAAACGACTTATGCACTGAACCTTGTTCCATTTTCGTTTTCTAACCAACCTCGGAGTTGCCAGTTGTTTGGATTTATCTTTCACGTGCACAACCAGTTGTAGTAGACGAAAGAAATCTTGTTCAAGAATTGCTTCGAATCACCAGAAAGAATCCTTTTCAGCCTCTGTTGAAAGAAGTCGGGTCGAATTGGCTTCCGTCACAAGGGATTTCTTCGAGTGAAAAGTTTCACATGCCACAAAATATCGTAAACCTTCATTCACATTAGTGCGTCAGCACCAGTAATGAGGATATTAAACATAAAAACATTTGCTTTGCAAACATGACTTGCCTATACCCTCCCCGAATCGCTCACGTTCGACTTAGACGACCTTCGGTTTCTGTGAACCGACTGTGGACGGAAACACCTGGAACATTTGATGCCTAGTAGTCTAAGAATGAGTAGGCAAAATCTGCTTTATTTGTACACGTCTTGAGGATTTTCTTGATGAACACCCCGTTCGGTTTGATGGGACTACGCGCGTCGGTGAGGTGTCCACCAACTGAAACATCAAATCTGCAATCCCACGCATGCTGATTGTTTAGTAGCTGACGCTGATTTGCTGTTGCCCGATTAGTTGGCCTCCCCGAATTATTGATAGGACCTAATGCAGTCGCGTGGTTACAATTCCCGTGTTCTCCAGCCCTGTTTGTAAAATGAGTCCTGGACGCGATGAGACAAGCTTCGACCCCACTTATTGGGTCTAGTTTGTCCAGGTGACATCCTGTATGATAGCCATCAGTGCTCGATACGTTGGTGGGATAATCCGAGTTTTGTACGTTGAAGACAAGATCCGGAAGAGAACCAGCCTGCCATGCTCTGCCTAAAAGGGATAACTGTTCCCGTCCTACAACTAATGCATATCGAGGTCTCACTCAGTGGTAGTGAAATTAAAAGACACAATTAGCGTTGAAATGTTCGTTTTCAGTCTGCCGAGTGCGGGATGTGGGCGCGGGATTTGCTCGTCTCGCCGCCGACATTCAATTAGCTGATGTCATTCGAACTTTTTCTTACTCCACTCTTCCACGTGCATATCACTAGTGCATCTAAACGCGTGTGTTTCTAGTCTGGCTGGAAACGATGCAATTCGTTTCGGGGATCAGCACACTGGGTGTTTTTTTGCTGATTTCGTTTGATGAGCAGCACAGTTTTGCAACGGTAACTTTGAAAAAGTTTATATAACTTTCAAAGTTTAAAATATAATAATCCGGCATTCGAAAGCCCACAGTGAATGAATAAGATCATACGCCGAGTAACATGCTATAAATAAGTCTGCATTCGTGAGCAACATGACGTTTGGTTGGTACAGATCTTATTCAGTCGGATATTCAATGAATATAAGAAGGCTTTCACAAATAAGTTGTTTTCATGGATTTGTGTAAATGGGCACCAGGGAAATCCAGATGTCTGAGAAAACGGAAACGGATCGTGATTTCAGTGAATAATAGCGCTGTCTATCCGCACAACCTCGCCATCACTGTCCCTCTCCGACGTGGTTTCCGTGCATTGTCTCGACAGAAGCAAATTGAGTTTGAATAAACATGAGAGAAAAACTCCTGAATGAAAATGTTAACATGGCGATTCCGACGACAGTGAATCAGACAACGAAGATGACGGTAGCGATTTGGATGATGATGACCACGATGAGCATGATTGTGGCTCAGATGATCATGATGATGATGAGGGTTATTCGTATAGTGACGACAGGGGTGACCATGAAATGAGTCCCCCAAAATCCTAATGCATTCGATACATGAACCACACGAAACCCATTCTCTAAGTGACCAAGTGTTTTGATTATGTACTTGTTTTCGGGAGTGACGTACGCTACCCCCGGGATCTCTTATAACGGAGTCCCTTTGCGGTGGAAGACGGAAAGTATTCCTCAACAGGTATCGGGCAATTATTACTAAGAATAAAGCAAAATGATCACAAAACACACCAGGCTGCCTTCAAATAAAAAGAACTAAATTGCGACTAACTAGACGCATCGTCGGGCTTGCCTAATCATTCCCAGTCTCGTATGGAAACAGCGTATATTCCTGCTAACTGAGGCACAATGTAAGTGTTCCAAATATCAATTCTTCAGTGTTGCCAAATTCGGATTATTTTCTTTTACGTTTGAAAGTGCACATAGTCGGTCGGGTTTGTCTTCTGTTCTCATTAGGCCTACTAATCAAGCCAAAAAGCGAAGCAGGAAAAAGGTCAGGCCACGCTAAAATGGCACAACAGATTGAGCGAGAAACGATTTTCAAAATCTTTAAGCAAATCAGCGCCAGAGAGGTGAAAAAAGGAACTGCAAGATGTCTAATGTGTGTTTGTACACGTGTGCCTTTCTCTGGAGCATGGTGAAGTCATGCCAGTCAAGATGCTGTTTCACTTATGATTGTGACAGGCCAAATACACATTGGCTAAGAGAAGAATTATGTGTGTGTGTGTGTGCTAGTGCCTTTGCGTTTGCCTACCAGGGAGAAAAACAGAGACAAAACTCTACAGGGCATCACGTCTCACTAATTTGGCCGTAGTATCCAGGATTTTTTGAAAACTGTTGACTATTTCTTTGTGAATTCCGTGTTTAAATACCTTCGTTCTTCGGCAGTCTAACACGCCGATTGAAAGACATAAATGACAACTTACGAGCCTTGCAATGAAGTTTATAAGCCACTAACCCCTCTCAATTGAGAGTTTTCACATTAGAACAAAAAATGTGACCGGATTTTGGTAACTTGACGAGCCTAATATTTCTAGATTGATTGTGAACTGCCGTAGATTAATTGTAAGGAAATTTGTGAATAACAATTATGCTAACTGAAGGAATAGAAAAAACCGGGACATCCGATTACGAAAACGTCGACTCTCCTACTAGCTGACTAAAGTGATCATGGGGGTGTAGTCGGCAGTTGCATTCACGTGTGGTTTTGCATGATTTAATGATCTGAGTTTGCTTTTTGTTAACACTCATTTTGCGACGTACTAGAAGCATGAATGGGGTTGGAATGGCACACCCATAGCCGCTAGGGCCAAATAAATGAGGAAAGGAGTGCGCAAACACGACCGTGAAACGTGCAGTAGAAGAAAACCACAAAAAGGTCCCAATAGGTCAGGTGTGGTAACGGTCAGAGGGACAGCGTATCACCATCTACCATCGAAGTGACCAGCTGATCTGGGATTCAACCCTCTGACCTATTCGGTGTACAGATATTTGTCGTTCCGGTGACTTCGTCTTTGGTTTAGAAGATACGATTAAATCAGATTAGATCCTGCTTGCAGTAAGAATGCCAGGTTCGTCACTGTACACGGTAGAATCACAATGCAGTGTCTTCTAAAATGATGAATGGACTAAGATGAAATTTTGATTCGAAACACTAGTTTACTGCACGCATCTGCGCCAGCCGGGAAAGTATGCATCCACTGTTTAGGCAATTTCGATAATTTTTCAACACTCAGGGTCCGTCTGAACCCGGAAACACGTATAAAAAATTTGCCGAAATTCCCCGACTTAATGGTTGAATAAGACAATCCATAGCAATGAATATGTACGTACAGTCTACTTACTATAATCTCGGTGAGATTTCGCAAAAAACAATGGGCGAAATGTGATAATTGAGTTGAATTGCTTCCACCCATCTCATTATTTCTGAACGCTCTTTATAAGTGTGTCACACACATATCTTGTAATCGTCATTGGCATGTGCGTGTAACACTGTCTACAACAGACAGGAGATGGACATTTGTACAGCAAACACCTGGGATCGACCATTCAGTCGGTCATATAACGAAATTGCATTTTCATCAGATTCCATTTTACATGGTTTATTGTTTGATCATTTCATGCTCTGTCATAAGCAACGCTATTTTGGAAGTGAAAGAACGACCACAGAATTGTTGTTAGGATATCTAATAAAAACACAGACATATTGCCTCTGGTGTTCTGTTACAGACGTGCACGCAAACAGGTGCATACACAGAGAGATTAACCGTAACATATCTGATAACCGCACTTCGTAATTTTTGCCGAAGTAGTCATTGTGACATGAATAAGTTTTCGTTTCACTGGTGTTTCATTTGCTCCAAACTTCTAGCGGTTAGCGGTCCCATGTTAATCGTTGTTGTAGAAAGTCCTTCTCTGACTCTGCTGAATATGCACTCACGAAACCGTTTTTGATCCGCTGTTGATTATGTAAGAGCTCATATATTGGGAAAATATACAGAAGTTATTCAGGAAGAAGTAAATTATAAAATGATGGCCTAACGTTTTTGTGATCCTCAGATTTAACTGGTTGGCAGGCCGGACTGATGTTTTCCTTTGAATTTCCAAATCACAGAACTGGAAATTTCATGACTGAAGGCGAGATCCATAGTCTCAGCACACACTGATTATTTGAGTTTCGATTTAGGCTGGACATGACAACGATGATCTTGCCTACAGGACAGTTAGGCATTTCGCTGCAGTCGAAAACTAATGAAAATTAGTTGTAACTGCCAGGCAATGTGAAATGGGAAACGAACTTCGTTTTTTTCCGGAACTCACAACAAGTGAAATCCCAGTGTTTCTTTATCAGATCTAGCCTTAAGCTCTAGAAGAAAAGCTGTATTCGTATTTTTATCACTTTTTGTAATACATCTATGACTTGGCGCGATATGATAAATTCCGGAATTTTATTCGCGTACCTTCTAGACACTAATAAATGTAAACACGTGATATCTGATAGAGAAGTCGCTGTATGGATGCAATCATGGGAATGATTCAATTAATGAGGCATGACATCTGCGACATGGTTACACTAAATGAACTGGCCTTATTCCCCTAACGTCCATCATTATCCGAAACAAACAAAATATGCACGACCAGGCCTATGAATAGACAAAGAATACCAGAACCACACGACCGATTTTGCAGTGTCTAAACCACAAAGGAGAATCAGTAATCACATGTGTAACTCCAGAAATTGATTCCTCCTCGAGTCACACTCCTGTTGTTTAAACAAGATCCTGATAGGAGCATATATATATATATATATATATATATATATATATATATATATATATATA
>LUCM01001902.1:0-20413 GCA_008360955.1 Fasciolopsis buskii | reverse complement strand
CCCTCAACATTTATGTTATCTATTCAATTTAAACTATTTGTTGGGCATGGTCACACTTTATTCACGTCCGCCCCTTATCCACAACTTGGATACAGACCAACTGTTATAAAACTCTGCTCACATGATCGTAGGAAATGAAAAATACACTCGTTTGACTTAGCTCCGAAATCGATACGACCATGTGACTCAAAACTTATGACTTTCAGCTTAATCAACGGATAAGCAAACAAGAGTACTCAAGGTGCAGTGCTCGAATGCAGATCAGGGAGTTCAGCGTTTGGCTACGAGTAATCATCAATTCAATAAAGCATAACAACCAACGACCCCTGTCATTAGACTAACCCTGTGACTCACGTTACAATGGATGAAGAACTGCATCCGAAGAGCTTTGGAGTATACGTTTTGGAGTTTCAAGGGTTCATGAGAGTCCAAATGGTATAGATAACAAAAACGGGCATGTTTTTGCGACGAAAAGCGGTCTATTTATAAGCCCATCCTTCAACATCATTAGCAAACATGCTGCGGAGCCACCTGGAAGTTACGAGAACAGAAGTTGAACGAAAGTGGAGAACTCAAACATACAATGACAAGAGTGTCTAACGTAGCGTTCGAGTGTTCTTCAACTGGGCCAATGTTCGTAAGGTCAAATTTGTTGATGTTCTCATCTAGCCAGTATAGTAGCCGTAGAGATACATAAGGAATAGCTTGCGCTAACAATCCATAGCAGTGTTGTCAGCCATATGGCATTCAGTTGACATCCACGAAGCCCACAATTAGTCCCCCGATGCTATCTGCCTCCATTGGTATGTCGTTGACTCTCGGTCTGAGGAGAAAAAAGGTAGCTTCTATAAAATGTCTTGCAAACAAAGAATTAGTTGTTGAAACTCGACGGTGAACTTTTTAACCTCAGCAAGTACCATTTCATTTCCCTTGATGACGCCAAATTCCCAACCATGTATTATTTTGGGTCCTGTGTTGACCGCATTGGTCGAGATTGCACCAATTATGACTTCAGTGATTCCCTTAGTTAGCTGATTCACGAATGCCCCATATGTGACCAGATGACTGGGAATCCTGTTTTCCTCCATTATTCACAAGTGTGGATTAATGCCGCAAAAGATTACGAGCTTGGTTGTTTCTATTGTCGTTGCAACAACAAGTGATAGCTGATGGCTCAGTGTTCCTAGTGGCACATCTTGCTAACACCATCACCAAAAGACCGGCTGTTTTGCTATGAACTAAAGGCATCAAAGCGGACAGTTCCTTATTTCTTGCAATTTCCTATGAATTTCTTTAAGTATTAGCCAACTGAGAACTTGCGGCGAGGCACATCCATACTGACAATATTAATGTGTGCATTGCCTATTTGTATATCGCTTTTATTTGCCATCGAAAATGCTCCAAAGATATAATAGTATGCAAACCAAAATGGCTTAGGTAATCAATTCCAGCAGAATCTCCTGCTTACTCGTCAGTGCATTGCAATTAGCCGGAACATAAATTGATTCTGTAGAAAATCAACGTCAAAAAACCTAGAGGCAAAACGAGTGTTTTATTCAAAAGTTTCAGTGGCCCACAACCATGCCATTGGATTACAATGCAATAAATTACATAAATTTTATTTATACAAGCTCCGGGATCAGCAGTCTGGGTTAGCTAAACATTGTGTCCTGAGCACAACAGAGTCAGACGCAAGATGCTTTATACCGCCACCCACCTAACCCTGTTCCCCGCCGCCGCCCCGAAACCGGACGACAACGGACATTAATACGTCTTCCCGGTCTGAGTTCACTCATAGTCCATGAATGTTGGCATCATATTGTCTCTTTTCTCGCCTTCGTTTTTGTCCAACTAGCCTTGTTCATTATAAATGATGTCGTGTATGTTGATCTGGTTAGATGATTATGTATTATTGGAAACGAATTTCTTTCTCTTGTCTTACGTATCCGGCAGGGAATTTCGAGCAATATTCAGGATGTGAATTCACAGAGTGTATGTGTTAAATTAATTGCACATGTAGCAAAAACTAGGGATAACCGAGCGCGAGCAGTCAGAACAATCTTGTACAATTTTGAGAAAGTACACACAATTAGACGCACTACTGTACAACTCCAGTTTGTCCATACCAAATTTCATAGTAATTACAATCTTTTCTCCTTCCCACTTCCCTGGTTCCAGATCACTTTCGCAGTATAACAATGCTAGTCAGTCTGGGCACCGTTTGTAGCCTAATCGGATTTGTGATCAGCGTGTTACGAATAAGATGTGAGCCCGTGAAACAATCACGTCAGTGCCGAACAGCACAATTTTTCAATATCATTATCAGTTGTAAGTTGCAACCTCCCGAGTAGTGTTGCTCGCATAACATTCGACCCCTATGTTTTTATCCACCATTTCCATAAACGTGCTTAGGATGGTTTGAGCAAATTGTTCAATTGCTTTGCATTTTCTCTTCACAGCCGTGCTTTCCAATAAGTTGCTTTTGTCCATCTTCATATTCAGATTTGTCACAATTATTTGTGCATAATGCGTGAGATTAATTTTCCGTGTTTGGCTGGATGGTATTTGAATTGCACTTTTTGCGCACAGACCTCGGGAATAAATACGCCACTGATGAGCACTAATGGAAGCGAAACTCGAGTTTAATCTATATGATTTTGCGGTTAACCGGATGAACTGTGTGTGAAGGAGGTGATCTGAAGAGCATTCAGTAAAGCATAGCTGCTTATGTTTTTTTGTTAAATTGTTTACTTTTATTGATTGCACGATCAACGACACACCGTGAAGATCGTGTTCACTTTGGTTTGCTTAACCTTTAAAACCATTAACCTTAAGCCATCGTGCTCTGATTTTATCTCCTAGCTCAGATCACCGTCTACTTGAACGGGAAATGTACGATGACTAATGAAAGGTCAACCGGAAGACAGTAAGTAAAGGTGACTGCTCAGGAACGAAAGATTTTGAATGAAAGAACGCAATTCCTGCTGTACTTAGCCATATGTTTCGTTGTCTCCAACAGCCACAAGAGGAATCTAGCGGGCCGAAACCCGACAGCCTATCCGGACAAACCTGAGTATACACTGCGACCTGCCCTTCAATCACTGATCATTATAATGCATCTTAAGTTTGTACATTTTCCTCCAATGATCATATGCAAGAGAATTTACGTGGCTGGTATACCATAGCATCGGAATGATCTATAAACTATTGATCACGATGTTTGAATGGCAAAGGCGTCAGCAGCAGATAATCTAAATGTACGTGGAATCCCAACTTACTCTCTTTCCTCTCTGTCCGCTACCAATTTTAGTTGTCAGCTTACTCAGTTCCGTCACAATTTGGGCCGATTTCATTCGACACACTCCCGTGGACCAGTTGTGCCGGTATCAAATTTTCATTGTCACGTCCACCACACAGACTCAGGCCCAATCGAATTACACAACCCGTGATCTGAGCTGGCCTACACAATTCGCACATGACCACAAACGGACGAGTCGTCCACATTCACTCGTGACTCGACGGGGATCGGGCATTGGTCATCCCCACTCGCACAGTCGGATCACACTAGGTTGGGCCTATTGGGTTTGTGTGACCGCGGTGATTTTGTCATTTATAATCAGTCTAGTGTATTTGATGCGCAAAGACTGTGAACCGCCAAAAGCAGAGTAACAACGAAATTCTAGCTCCGAATGTCTGCAATATAAGCTTTGAGATGTGAATAAAAACCTTCGAGTGTCTGATGCTTCGCGTTCTTCTGTTGTTGGAGGGTGGCGGGGACTTTAGTGTATAAAATGAAACGCAAAATCAATCACTTATGTTAACAAAACAATGTCAGCAATTTATATCTCACTTCGCATGAATGAAACGATTTATTTAATTACTATCATATATATATATATATATATATCACTTGGGTGAATATGCAAAACCCCAGCGGAATTTTCTCATTCCCAAGATCTCGTCTTCGCAGATAGCATTTCGCACTAACCTCGTTCTTCTTTGAAGTGCAAAATGCCGTTCCAGAAGTGGGTTGGCTCGAAGCTGAACTTTGTTCTCATAGTGGCATTATTCGGTGAAGGGGATAAGTTTGTCATTTGGCAGCCACATCTCTCCTAGAGGTCGTTTGTCCACTGAAATGCCTTCCAGCACACAGAAGGCTCGATTGGTATTTCGCAAATTGAGACACTTGTGGTGTCGTGCAATATTCACTCACCAAACGAATGTCGATTTTGAATAGAAGCAGTAAAGCTGATTTGGCTATACGGTTAAGAAACGTGGCCACTGAGGATAGAAAACGTGCGGAAACTTTCGGTGGTTGAACACTGTTGTCTTTATGTTAATGGTTGAATATAGTGGAGTTTAGGCGTAAGGCACTGGGTTCAAGCGTTTAGTCTTCAAAACGGGCACTGAATATGACTGAATTAGGACGACTGGGACATGGTTTGCGAATGCCCACGAAACCAATGCCACCTTGTAAGTAGTTCTACGATACGTAAAAGTATAAAGATAAATTAAGATATCCAGTCAATGACATGACAAAAAGACATGAAGCCTTCAACTGGTGGCTTGGTCCGTCTAAGTGCAGTTACACTACTGGGTTGGGATCCAATGATCCCTCCGAACGATAATTGGGAACAAGAGGTGATCTGACTTAATGCTCAAGTAGATCGCGTTCTTGCATTGGAAATCGTCACTCTCCCATGTGGTTCTTCAGCATGATATTTTAAAGTCGACCTTTTACTACTTCTCATTCTCTTTTTCCCCTTTGAGTAGATGATGCCGTGCGGCGGAAATCAAAACTAGGGCATATTTTACAAAATGCACAGTGGTTAAAAACTGGAAAAACGGAACAGTTTTATCCGCCGCTGTCGACAACTGTTAGAAGTGTATTGAGCGAGGTTAACCGCGACGACGGAGATTTTGATTCATCATCATCATCATCATTACGAACAGCCACGAGAAAACGTCCACTCTGTTCACCTGCAAACAGCCACAGAGTAGCTAATACAAGAAGATCAAGGATAGGTGTTAAGAATCAGCAAGTTGTCAAAATCACAAGCACGTCACACGGTTCCCGTCATACTGGTTCACTTGAAGGCTCGTCCAACTCCGATATCGTGATTAGTTTTTTTAATTAATATGTAGGAATCTTGCGAAAAAAGGCTACGCTTCTTAGGCACACAGATTACAAAACCGCTATGATCAACTGGCATGCTTCATCTCAAGTACAGAAAGAATAAATACTCGTTGAGCAGTGGGAGAATGTCTAGGAACTGAAAAGATAAGTGGCTTTCGCTAGATTTTCGTTTCCTTGGGGAAGAATGCGCTGATCATAACTGAGCCCCCCTCCAGTCTTGACTGTACCGCTTCTAACTGGCTGGCTTCTGTGGATATACGTAGCAGAAACGCTGCACACTGAAACTATCGCAGCTGCTTCTGCCCCACTCATGCCGAAAAAAACAAACGTTGGAAAAAAGTACACTGATGAAATTAATCCCTAAATGATTTCAACACCGCTACACAACAGATGATCAAAATAATTAGGAATAAGGCTGATTTCCTTGAGAAACAATTACAACATTCCTAATAGGGGGGAAAAACCGAAAAGCAATCAAATAGTCCGGTGAATTGTTCAGTTTTTTGTATTTCTTCCCGATACTTTACAAATTTCACTACTGGGGATCGGTGAGACAACATGACAGAAAGCCTGACAAACCCATAGCCAATATTTGAATGAACCCATCAAGTGATACTGGCAAACGGACTCGAGTACCTTTCTGCATGGGGTCGGAATCCGCTTATAGAGGGATAGGGAGAGAATTTCGTCCGGGGCCAAAGCACTAATCATCCGATTCCTGTCCTATCTGACCTTTGATGGCGAATAAGAAGAGCGATATCTCATAACGGTTTGAGGTGAAATCGCGCAGCCCCAATTTTGTGACAGAATGGCCACCTAACGATCACACCAGGTATTCCAGATCTATTTACATCTCTAAAGTCAGCGGGTGGGATCAGCAACCTATCCAGATTCAAGACCTAGACTGGCAACGATTTATTGACTAGAAAGAATGAATTTAAACTGAGGAGATGCATTCCTGTTTGTCTACAGCTTTAGTCACTAAAAATCAGTTTTGATTAAGGCAATAACGGGATTAAAGTGTATGTGCTGCTTGCTTGAGACCAAGCATGGTGTCAGCTGAACATCATTGGAAAAGTGTTACAAATACGGGAATAAACAAGGTGCAGAAGTAAACAGGAACTAACAAAAAAAATCTTTTTTGTTGCCACCGCACATGTGTTTACGATCCATTTGCCTCCCTTTCATCTGCTCATGGAATGCACCAGATTAACAGACATATCAAAAGCGTTCACAAAACTGAATTCTCTTCTGGAACATAAATCTCCGAGTACCTGTAACCAAGTACCTTTCCACACTTTTGAGCCCGAACCAGGAAGCAAAAGTCGAAGTTTAACTACCCCACATCTATGTCCCAAATCACAGCCTAACCGCCGTGCTGCTTATCCCAGCCTTTCCCGGTACGTGCAAATGAGCATCACCGTGCATCCAAGAAATAAAGTGATGCGGAGCAGTTATTTCAGAAGGCCACTATCAACACTCGGACAGAACGTTACACTCCGTCATTGATTCCCCGATGTTCTTATCATTCCAACTTCAGTTTGTGCAGTCATTAACATCATATCAAAGAGCTCTGATTTCGGTTGATACCTCAACGTACCATCTCTTCGAATTGGAACAGGAGGGATAATAAAAAATCGATTGCGAAATAATAAATCAAACAACTCACTAAACGAGAACTTTTGGAAGCAAGAATACCGCCGATTGCGACATTGATACCTATTGCCTATTGTCTATAACCATTGCTTCGTCGGATCTTGTGGACCTCAGCCCGGTAGTATCTACCGTATCTACACCAGCCAATTCACTGGTTAAAGTTTGCGTACTTCTCTGCCGTTGCATGGAATGGACACCTCGATCCATTTTCCAACCATTACCAGCGTCGCAGAGCTGGGTAAAACAAAAGTCATTCTGTGGAATGAGGAAAACGCGACTCAGTCATCCTAACCTAAAAAGTGAGCCCTAGAGCCTAGTATCTTGCGCCTAACCTCTGAGTTACCCACAAAATCCTCTCACCACATCCTACCAATACCACGACGACAATAGTGCTCAAGCATCGAAAGTCTTCGCAAACCTTCTGCTCTCAGTTGCCATGTTTCGGAACAATACAGACCTAACTGCTTCTGATTATACCCGACCTTTGATCGATCAGTGCATGTCACGCTGACGGCTTAGATGCCTTCATTTTGTGAACGCCAGTCGAGCCTTCTGTATGGGGGAAGACGCTTCATCCGGCATGCGACCACCGGATGAGATACAACAATCCCAGCAACTAAATCTATCCGGCGCACTTACTTCCTCCGCTGCAATATCAAGGTTCGGCTTAGAACCAATCCAGTCCTTTGGTAACATTTTACACTTCGAAGGCGTAAAGTTTATTCTAAACATAATTACCCTATCGCCCAGACGATCGAGAATAACTTACACTTTGTTTGAATCTTTACTCAGTAACAAAAGTCGTCCATATATTCTAACTCAGACAACTCGGTTTTTGAGAAAATATTAGTGACACAGTTCTCACATGGGTATCGGGCTACCTGCGAATTCATTTCAACGACGAAGTTGAAACGAAAAAGTGGGAGTGAGCGAACCTGGTTAACAGCTCGCCTATTGGTCAACTTCGGTCAACTATTGTCGTAATCATTAACGCACAAAACAAATCCGCCAAAATTACAAGTAGTTACTATTATCAAAGAAGTGGGATCTGATGAGCTATGTTTGAACAGTAAAGAACTGGAGATGGCCATAAAATCCCCTACCAAAATGCTTAAATAAAGCAATAAACCATTGCAAGTCAAGTTCCGAGGCTTGTTTGCAATTTGACAATAAAAGTTTGAATGTTGACCGGTAGTATCTTGACAGGTCAATTGTGTCCAGTCTGTCTGCTCTCCTTGCAGAGACCAGAAAATACAGCTCCCTTAGCCTACCTTGGCGTCAGTTTCGCTGAACATTAAGGACATAACGACTACCCTTAAAATATAAGCATTTCATTTGTTTGAATTTTGTATTCTGGAGTTTGTGAAAGCTTCGGAAATACTGTCTGATTCTCCCTCTTTCCTAAACTGTACTTTGAAGTAGCTTGTGTCCTTTCGGGTGATTACTAAAGGGCAGGAAGAAAGAACTGGGGATAAATACATGAATTCCTGGAATTTCTGACTAAAGTTTATGGCTGTAATACCTGACTTGGAAATTAGAAGATATATTAGGAACAAATGACCACCACAGTTGCATGCTTTTCTTGATGTCTACCGGAATTGGCCTTCGGGAATTAGTCTCAGCGACGAGTTCTGTCCCATTGGTCACATCTAGAGTAGCGCCATTGCAATCCGTTACAATACCCCAGCTCCATCTGGCCGCCACTAAGTCAGAAGGAAGACGGTGTAGAGGTCCTTCGGGAGGGATTCAGCAACAGCCTCGGGTTACATACACAATACTCCCAGTCGACTGGGCATTTACGTGGCTCACAGGCTGTCATTCATGTCTAATCATGGTTCCATGTAGGGGATAAATTCCACCTCAGACCAACCCAGTAGATGCGGCTATTTGAGTACTAAATGAGTTACGCCAAAAGAAAAAGTGGGTCGTCGGCTCTGGCTTTTGGAATACTCCCAAAGGATGGTGAGCAGCAGCTGGATAGCGAGCCTAAGAGAACAGCGTCTTACGTCAATTCACCGAAACAAGAAAAGGACGCTGGTTGCTTGGAGTTTTACAATTCTAAGTTGATGCACGCAGCCTGTTTGTTCGCTTTATATTTTATCTGCTACACTTCCCTGACAAGATTAATAGTGATATAAACGCCTCCTTAATTCCCCAGATGATGGATTGACGCAGTTACCGGCTATTTGTACTAGAGCTGGAACCATCAACCGAGGTTTATGTAAGATGTGCTTATCGAAAGAGTTAATCAGACGCTGTCGCCCTGGTTACATTTTGGTACTTCTGGCAAAGAGGTCATACTATTTGGGCTCGTATGACAGAAGCGAAGCCACTCCAGGCTGAGATAGGCAGACTCAAATAAGTTGGGAGATGATGCCAATAGGCAGGAAAAAGAGCCAGGGCTTGTTTCAATTCGGGGTGCTGACTAGAAAAATTCACAACAGATTTGGCACGCGGTGTAAGCGACAGAGGCGTTTGACACGGAGTCTGACTAAGGACTGACTTGAGTATTCACATTTCCATATTACACTCGTTCCTTGATACAAAAACTTACAGTTGCGAGTCCGCTGAATCATCGGTCGTCAACCTTCTGCATCAGTGCTCATGGACTGACATTCCGCCGACTGATGCGTGTGACGATTATTCTGTGCCCTTTGGCTTGCTATATTCAGATCGTCCTATTGACTTGGTCGCTTGAGTTGCAATCATTTCCGAATTCGATTGCATTCAGCTGACTATCAGTCCGAATTCGCAACGGCGGAATTTCCGCGGTCTCAGCCTTGCCAACGGACAGGATTGAAGAAGATGAAATCTCAGTTTCTAGTGACAACGTTGCCGGCAGTTAAAAGTTCTGAAACTCGCTATGGCTTAACGGTAAAACCACGCATGATATTAATACATCTTTTTTATTACACAGAGCGAACTGCAGCAAAAGGGGCAAACTCCTTAATCAAACGATGTACTGTAAGGAGGGGTTCGTGTAGAGAATATTCAGCATGTTCACTTTGCATTAAAAAACAAAGGCTGTATGTTGTTGGAAAAAAACAGAATCAGGGAGGGCGTTTCAGAGCTCTGCAGTCTGAGGAATGAAAGACGATTGAAATAAAGAAGCCCGACATCTAGAGATGAAGACTTGGTAAACATGACTGTTCACTTGAATACCAGAAGAACAAAAGGAAGTCATGGGAATGCGAACTACCGAGGCGAGTTCACAGGGGCAGAAACCAAACTAACAGCGACAGAAAAGGAAAAGTGAAGCAACTGCTCGATGATGAACAAACAACTGCAGATTTGAGGTTAAAGGGGGATCACTGATCAGCCGAACTGTGTTTTGCTAAACCCGATCAAGGAGAGAAAGAGCAATAAACGAAGCGCTGTCCCACAAATGACTTTAGCATTCAAATGTCTGATGGAGTTTGAGCTTTGTATAGGAGATGGGAGGAAGTAATAAAGCGATTGACACGAAATAGCAAACCGATTTCGGGCAACACAAAAAGCGAGTGTTCACATAAAGAACCAACAAAGAGAAGAACCTACCGGCAAGCCCATATGTGGAAGTGATTCAGTGGAACGAAGAGAAGCAGAGTCAAAGTTTCACTGAGGAGAATGAGTTAGGTGTCTGAGTGAAACAGGCATGGTTGATAGCGCCTCAAGCATCATTTTGTCTGAGATCGGATACAAGTGATGCACTAAAAACGGCACGATCGTGACCGATGTTTGTAGTGGCTTGACGAGCGCCTGAGTGGGAAAGAGAACAATGGAGTGGCATTATCGGAAAAATAGTGACGATGGTTGGAAGTTGATGCAGGATCATTAATAAATAGAATAAAAATAGTGGGTGTAAGTATGGAACCTTGGGAAACACTACTATTAGCAGAGAAGGACTGAGACAGAATCACACTGACTAGGACGGAGATGGTCCGCTTGCTGAGGAAACATAACATCCGCGATACTAGAGAAAGGTGGAAACCGAATGAAGACAATTTCGGCAGTAGATCTCTATGCCAAACTCGACTGATGATTTTGGACATGCCCAGCGAGACAAGCTGAGTATCTCCGTGGTTATCGAAGACGGTCGACAAGGAATGAGATGAGAACTAGTGGATCATCTGTAAAACCACGCGATCGGAATCCATATTGGCGTCCACGCAGGACACCTTCGCGTTCTGAGAACGGTCGCAAATGGTCGGAGATAACGGTTCTAAAAGCCGGGAGAATTGCTGAGGATGGGAAAGTTGAAAGGGCAGAAACTGCGGGATATCGCATTCGTGAGGGACCAAAATGGTCAGCTACCGGTGGCAGCTAGTCGTTCAGCCTTGTGGCGTGCGAACCGATCTTTGACTTTCTGTATGGCGAGCGACCATTTGTTCCTAGCCTGCATAAAACGATTACCGGATTCATGGTTGGGTGAGCGGCGTCATCGACAGTGTTCAGTTCTTTAAACGAACGGCACCGTTGCAGGCATAGTTAAACTACTCAGGGGATCGTCGTTTGCTGGGTTTACAGGAATACAAAATATAACGATGCACACCTTGAAGAACAGTCAGCAAAATTAGAAATAATGAAATATCAGATGAAAAGTAGCAGTCTTTCTGAGAACAACAAGCAAGAAAGTCATGAAAACCATCCCAGTCGGCAGAGTCGCAGCCCCAAATGGTGCTTCTAGAGTTGGGTACCAGGACCAGGCGAAAAAAGAGCGGAAAATGAGATGAGTCCAGAAGAAACAAGGAAGTGATATTAGAGAACAACGAAGGAATGGACGTGAGAATGAGGCAAAAAGCGTCTACTCAGCAGCCAAGATGATCGAGAAAGCTTGCAGGGAACAGTTGACGAAGGCTATTGATTATAGCAAAATTCTCGGGGCATGTCCTATAGTCGAAGTGTTTTCTGTTGGTCGGCACTTAAGGAGTCATGTTTACTAGCTTGTTAATTGTAATCATGTGAACATCTCCCGCAACCACTTAATCGGACGTTGTCTTCTTTTTTCAAGCATCACGTCCTCCAAATTAGTACACATTATTGTTAACTTCCTTTAATGGTTAATCGACGACGTATACCATTGATCAGAAACAAGGTCACAGCCAACTGAGACCAGCCAGGTGGGATAACTGACCATCGGTGACAGGATTCGCATAAGTTACCCCAATGCTGAAACGGCGCGATGATGACCGTATGACGTTTGCCCTCTTGTTGTTTTTCTTAATTCTATTAACATCACGATCGTGCCGATGGAAATCTGAATTATTGACATCCATGTAAACAGATCACTCCCAAATTTATGTAAATACTGGGTTCGTCTCTAATATGAAAGACATTATGGCCAGCCAGTGACATCTTTAGTGCGCAGGTTACGTGAAAGGCAAACAATCACGAGTGGAAACTCATTAGGTTTTATGACTTGCCCAACGCTTGAGTGTAGTGAAAGGGGCAAGTGTCATAGTTGCTAAGACTTACCACAGTAGCGAGAATGCGGCGGGGCGGAAAATATAATCTGGAAATTCGGAATGGCATAGAACTGCATCAGGTCCCAGTAAGTTAGATATCAAAATGAACTCGGAGACAGCGAATGGTCATCTTGCACCACTGTAACTCTTCGGAAAGCCCCGTCCTGACTATCCAGCGAGATAACTGATGCAGTACGAAATCCGCTTTATTCGTGTGATTATTTGGAATTGATGGACAGATCCTGATATGCATGAAAAAGATTACGGTTCCCAGTCAAGGATTTTAAGTCTAACAAAAATCTGTTCGCAAGACAGCCGGGAGTGGTTGACTGGAAACTCGGCAACTTCGATAAATTTGTTAATCGTCTACTCATTTTTTCTGACTTAGTTTTCCCAAACCGGCAGTACTAGGAGACCGCTTCGTCATGTCTCTGTACACTAATTTTCCAAGCGGTATTGAGTCTTTGGCTTGAGATAAACGAGCCTGCACAGCTCGCTGGGTCATGGAGGTGCGCAAGCCATTACATCGCGTAAAAATTCAGTCTCATTGTGAGAGCCATTTCATAACCTACACACTAAACTCGCCCTAAACTGATAGCCAAGGCATTCGATTCAAAAACGTTTGTCCCGGGTTGGCGTCCCAGCTCTGGTGCGGTGGAAACACGGTACTGTTAATTTCTGATAAGGATTGAACGGCTGCACGACTCTTCCTTGCTTTCATATTGACCAGCTGAGCACCGATATAACATGACGAATAATTTCGCGAAACTTATCCAAAGCCTTCGTCGTACTTAGGCTACCTGCAGAGAAGTCATCTATCAGTAGGAATCGATCGCTGTGAGCTAACGGACGGTAACCGTGCAAATCAGTCACGGATAGATGCAACATCATGTGATGAAGTTTAACAAACCGTTCAGAGCCTGCCCAGTAGCGTAATGGCTAAGGGGTTCGACTCACAATCGTTCGTCCTTGTTCGGGTTCGCGTCCCAGTTCGGGCGCGGTGGATATGCACTGCTGCTGATGATTCCTAACAAGCTGGATGAAACAGCTGTACAGTGCTTCCATGGTTTCTTTATGGTGAGCTGAGCGATCATATCACATGGTGAATTATTTCATATAAACATTCAATCTCCTACTACTAAAAAAAACTTATTTTTGTTGACTGACCACCACATCGGATAATGTGATGATGGTAAGCCTCGCAAGTTCAAAATTGAGAGCAACATTGAGGATACATCCGACGCCAAGCGAAGGCACCAGCCGACAAACCGAGAGTTAATGCTTCTCAAACAGTGATTTGTCAGACCAATGGGGCAGGTATTCAACAAAACGCCTGCTCAAGGTCAACTGATGGGCTACGAAAAGAATCCTTCCTACGCTGATAGAAAATACCAAACAGGAACATTCATTATTAGGGGAAAGCAAGCAAAAGTTAACTTCGAGGAATTATGGTTAGCCAACCATCGTAAAGAGGTTTATTGCTTCTGGAAAGGGGGCAGCGAGAAACCGGTTTGGCATCGAGGAAAACTGAAAGCACGTTATAACTGGGTGTGCGATTAGGCACAATCGGGAAATTTCACGGTGGGACTTGACCGACTCCATCACACGATACAATAACCGATCCATTGGCACATTCTTCGATGGCAAATTTCACCTGTAGGTAAATAAATCAGACATTTGAAATGAGTTAAAAGTGTCTCTACATTTTCGGGTCGGTTCACTGTGTTAACTAGTAGGAAAACCAGACCACGCATAAAATATCACTAGTTTCACACAGATCAAATCCATAATATGCTGCCTAGGAAACAGAAAAATGTCACTGTTATATGTGCAAACACCTTGCGCATTTCATTTCATCAGAGAGATGTATCTGCAAAAATTAAAAACCAAGGATCTGTGAGAAAGTCTGGAAAATTGATTTGCGAATACCTGAATATGTCTAGGACATCGTTGTCGGGTATCTTTTGACCATTATTCTGCAATTTCTAATAGAAACTTGGCAGTCACGGTGCAGTCCGATCGCTGCCATTGATGCAACTCACGCTAAACTACCAGGTCACATGACTACACTCGACAATTCACATGTGTTGTGTGCCTTTACATTATCCGCGGTTCAACCGCATTCGTTAACTCTACTGCAAGCCGAAACTAGTAAACCGACATCCAGACGTTGCCGGATGATGGAAGAATTCGTACTGTCAACCGATCAACCAGGTCATGCCCTCAACATGATCAGTTGATTTAAAACAAATGGACCCAAACTATTATAAAAAGGGACAGAGGCTCATCTGGCTCCTACCTATAGTTTCACGGCGTTGGATTCGGAGTGACCACTGATGTCGGTTATCCGTAGCTGGGATAAAATAAAAATTGTCAGTCATTCTGGGCCACACCTATGGAACCAAGTTACATCCTGGTCCGAGCTCCTTTTGTTTGCGCGAAAACCAATTGTTCTACACAGGCAATTCCGGACGATAATCGCCAAGTTCAATTGCAGTCGAGAAAACCATCGTGGTAGCGAAATGCCGAGGCTCCGAGCGAACAGTGGCGGTAGAGCAAAGGAGCCATGATGCCAGATGCAAAGCAGGACCGCAGGCCATGTGAGGCTTTGGTGGACGCTCGCAGATCCATCCCCAGAGTATGCCACATACAATGAGATACGCAAATCTCAGAGACGCCAGCTGATCACGAGGCCGAAAAGAGACCGCGAGTAGTGGTGCGTAGTGAAATAGAGAAGGTTGCAGCCCTCGAAAATGATTAACATTTTTACTGACTGAAAGTCAAGTTCAAGCGATCACACCATCAAAAAAGACACTTCTCCGACACAGTTGATTCTAGACGATAACCTCCGACTACACTTCCAATCGAAATTCCCAATGCAATTGTTTTCTCAAAAATTGTCCAGGGTTCCAATGGACAAATGAAGCAGATCAGACAAGCTGTACACCCAGCGGCAACTGCCACACAGGACTCCTTGCCACGCAAACCTCAGAAACGATGGATATCCTCGACTTCAGTGGCACCGTTAAATGCTCCCAGATCCGTTCCAATCTGCAACATACAATGAGACGCGTAGGGCCCTGAGGCGTTAACTGGCCAGAAATTTGAAAAATTGACCAAGGACAGTGGTGGATAGGAAAGTGAGGAAAATGGAGAAGAGTGTGACTACCGAAAATAGTCGCAACCTCTACCGGCTGACTGAGAATAATGATCCACGGAACTCTAGTGTAAACGAAGTGATTAAGGACTTCACTCGAAAGGCATCGGCTGGTGCATCGGCCAAAACATTAAGGGCACAGTTTATTTGGCCCATGGCTACACTGGGCCTTCCAGCCCACTAGGCGCTCCATCCGAAACGGAGATGATGAGATAGGCCATCCCAAATACTATAAGGCAGTTGAAACAGATGGATCATCACCATCCTCCTTCAAGGACGATTGCCTACCTTGGTAGCTGCGGGTCCAACAATGATAGCTCGGCAGTGGAGGTAAGTATGCGTATATCCAAGGCTCGGGCAGCTTACGCTGGATTGAAGCACTTGTGGCGTCGGCCTGATATTTCACTGAAGTTGAAAGGTCGTGTGTACTGTGCCGCAGTGCGCTCAGTTCCGTTGTACGGTTGCGAGACGTGGAGTATGCGTGTGGGCGATGTTCGTCGGTTGGAGGTTTTCGACCATCGATGTTTACGCAGTATGCCTAGGATTGGATGGAGTGACGGGTGAGTAAAATTGAGGTTAGGAATCTGGTATTGGGTGGCACTTCTGAAAATACCTTGTTTCAGCGTATGAAACTTAGTAGACTACGCTGGTTGGGTCACATGTTGCGTATGGCGAACACTAGTCTATCATACCATGCCCTAGTTTATGTTCCTCTTAAGGAATGGAAGAAGCCATGCGGAGGTCAACAGATGAAGTGGCAACGTGGGATGAGAAAATGTACAGCGAACTTAGGTAGATTAGTTGTCTCACGCCTTCGTGGTTGGGGTCCGAAAGACTCGTCGACTTGCTGGCTGGAGATATGGCAGTAAACCGTGGACAGTGGTGATCGTACTGTCATTTTCTATCGAATCAGAATGATTGAAAACACGTGCATTTGTACAGTTAGGCTGTGTTTCGTGTGTTTGCTGTAGCAGCGTCTTATCTTTTCGCACCTGTGTAGGTCCACTCCCTGTTCCCGTTGGATATTCACTCTTTTTATATAAACGTGTAACTATGGGGAAAGGCAGCAGTCAGTGAGGCTTGCCTTGCTGTTTAACGCTGAACGATGGTGAAGGACGATTGCAAAGTGTTAACATAAGAGTTAACAAAACTCCTGGGATCAATCTGGGAAGGAGAAGAGATTCATAAGAATATGTGAAAATCTTTTGTTTTGCCAAGTTACAAGAAGGTTGATAGACCCTCTGTGAAAACCGCAGGAATTATTTGGGTAACCATCGCATCCAAACTGCTTACGGAGATTATCCTTAGCCGATTATTTAGTGCTCACCAAAGGTGTGTGCGGGAGAATCAAGCCGGTTTTCGCCCCGGTCGAGGTTCTATTGACTAAATTTTCACTTTGCAAAAGATCTTAAAAGATAGGTAAATATCCCGAAAAACCTCGGTTTTTGTCTTTCTTGATTTGAAAGCAGCGTTCAAATTAGTCAATCGAGGAGCTCTTTGGAGCTGCCGCTCATTTTACTCTTCCAATCTCGGTATACGAACAACCGAAGTTAAGTTCGCACTTTTATTGATATTTCGCTCGGGTTCATTGCAAGATGTGATTTTGGTCAGAGTTGCTTTCATTCACTTTTACTTATTAACTTTGCCATTGAACTGGTTATGGTGGCAGTTCTATCCTCTCGCGGAAATAGTGGGATCGACTTTCGCTGAGACAGGAACTTGTCTGACTCGGAATATGCGGCGGATTTCTCGCTGCTGGGTGGAGATTCAGGTAAGTTGCACACATTTCCCGACCATCTGAAAGAGTGTTTTGCACCTTCGGAGTGCAAAATGCTGTTGCTGGACCTTGTTCTTATGGGGAACAACTGGGTGAGGCGGACATAATTAGTTATCTGAGTAGCTGTATCGCACCAAGTAGTCGTATATCACATGAATTGTCCCATGTACATAAGGCTCACTTGGCATCTGCGTAACATCGGGTTGTCGATCCAGTGTCGAGTATACAGGGCAACAATGAAGTCGGTACTGATCTACAGTTCCGAAACATAGCCGATGAGCGTAGAAGATATGCGAAGACTTTTGGTGTTTGAACTCCGCTGACTTAACAGTATTGGTAAAATATGAGAGAATTTTGTGAGTAACTCAATAGTCCGGCGTTAAGCAGTGGGCCCAGGGTCCAGTCTTTAAAATAGGCACTTAATCAAAACAGGTTGAAGTGGTTGGGACCTGTTTTGCGCACGCCCACAGAACGACTGTTCCGTTGTGTGCTGTTGTTCGAGCAGATAATGGTTGAAGGAAAGCTCGGAGTGGCCAGTCGGGTAGAAAGTATGAAAGTTTTAACCATTGGACAGGCCAGTGTAAGCCTGACTACCGCGTTACAGCTCACGAGGTTCCCCGAATCAATGGCTGGAGACAATAAGTGATATGGCCCAGTCAATGGCGTCCTTGCATTCAAAATCTTTCTTTAGTATAGTTCTTCAAGTTACTATTTTACAGTCGATCCTTCATTATTCCCTGTTCTTTTACCTGTTTGAGTAGATGATGCTACGAGGTACCAATCACAACTAGCACACGTTGGTGCAAGGTCAACGGTAGCCCGAGCTGAACTGAATTGAACATTTGCCAAATCTGCCAAACAAACTTCCTAACTTTCAAAGCGTCTAAGTCCACAAGTTACCTAAAATCACTGCCTAATACTAACTGATCACCGAAAATGGTGAATACAAGACATCAATTAAGGACCCTCAGATGAGGACCAATTTATCTGCAGAAAGCAAAGAAGCTGCTACATGATAGCCCTTAGTAGTACATTTATTGCGGTTTCCAAATGACTTATCGTATTCTGTCAACATTCAATGGTCCATTGTAGAGCTGTACCATCCCAGTAGAAAATCACCAGTGTATATTTACCGCACCGAAACTGGGACGCGAATGATAGAAAAACGATTGTGAGTGGATACGCTGGCTCTCAAATGTTTATCAAACAACAAGAGAACTAGTGATCTAGGAAAATTGTGTGTCGTTTTCTCAGTACACTGTTCCTAGGGTATGCACACCACATAAGAGCTGATACGAAATACACACTCACTGGGAGCATTTGTTCCATCACATAGATAGCTGTTTTTGTGTGCAGAGTGAGTGGACTTGTACGAACAGCGGACTTGCCAGAAGCTAGTGCCATCATCATGATTAGCTGTAAGAGAAAAATTGTACCGAATGAGATAAAAAGAAACAGAATAGCCGAAAGAGAAGCTTCCCGGTATTTCCAAACGTTAATCCGGAGGTGGAGATGCATGCCAACTGATGTCTTTAGGTAGCGGATAGAGTAAGAGTCGTCAAATTTGACTAGCACTATTTAGGGTTAATTAAAGGTCCAAAAATCAGCACCTACGGCCAAAAAGCTGCAATGGTCAATGAAGATAGGACTGTGATAGGCCAATTGTGGTCAGCCATCAGACTGCACATAGTGGTTCAAAGATTCAGAACCCCCAAAACCCCGAGCTCTAGGTAGAATCGGTAGTCAACAGGGTTATAAAACAGTTGCGCTTGGACTATGTATCGGTTTACGGCCTCTCGACGGGTAAATTTGAGGGGCCCGTGACCCTCTCGGTCACCAGTTGAAACTGCCTCGATAAATGGGGCACTGGCTTACTATTAGTTTCATTGACAATATTTTGTCGAATACAGAATTCTACTTAAATTTGTTCATTTTGCAAGATTTAGTGAAGCGCCCATTAGAGGGGATCTCATTTTAAATGGCAACCAGGCACCAGCTACTTTTGACAGCATCAGTAGCGAAATACAAAATGAAGTTTCAAAGAAGTTCAAAATCTCAAGACCACACCATGTTACTCAGTTTCTAGGGCGGTTAGTAGCCTCCGAGATTAAGATATGAGTCCGAATGGACACATTTCCATTTCTTTAAATACGGCCATTAGCAAAGCTTACGTTAGGCTAACGTTCTGTGTAACGTACTGTGTAACGATAGCCAAGGACTCTGAAATGATGGGAGAATCAGCAGGTTCACATGCGTCATTTTAGCGGCTATATTTGAATCGTCTGTACGTGCACCTTTTGCTTTAAATCAAGGATAGGTTTCATATTCTGAAAAACGATGAATCATGCTTGCAGGCCCCTGCTAAACAAACACTGCGTGATACAGCGTCCCCTCTCAATAGGTTTATTAATTCACGGATGTCCGGCCCAACTCCGATCAACTATGAAGTGCCTTAGCTTGAAGAAAAACCGAGCCTAACGAAAGCAGCACATTTAGCATGAATACTCAAAATTCATCAAGCATCAGTTTAAATTTCGGACTGCTCAAACTAGATTTTCACTGAACAAAATGAACAGTGGGAAGCGCAGACAGAAGAGATACTTTAACGTGCACACACATCTTCCACGCCTTGGAACGCACGCACAAAAACAGGTAGTTTAAGATGATTATGAACCTAGTACAGTGCAACCTGAATCGTACGTTTAAAATCGATTCGCTGACCTGATCCTGCATGTTCTCGTCGCAACACGCCCCAACACGAACAAGTTCAGATAATTTGTCAACCGCTTCCTTGACTAACTGACGATGGTGCGGACCACGTGGGTTGCTAATCGCGGAGACAGCTAATCGACAGTTGTTGGATGTGTGAACTACGAACCTGCATGGAACAGAAAAAGATGGGAGAGAATGAACAAGAAAGAGAAACAGTCGTATATCATGAGATACCGTTATTTGAAGCAAACTTGCTACAAAAGTCAGGAGATAAGTAGCCTCCGCAGTTTAAAGGCCAAACTCCGCATTTAACAGCTCTGGGTCAGTGTAACAGCCAAGCACAAGTGGACTTTCTTCATTATCTCAATGGAACATGAAAGCCGTGAAAAGGAATACAGTTAACAGTTTCTAGAGACCAATTTACTATGCTGGAGAGACGGCGACTGATGACCCAAGAAATCCGCGTGATGTAGAACTACGCTGGACTAGGTATATATATATATATATATATATATATATATATATATATA
>LUCM01001901.1:5004-62563 GCA_008360955.1 Fasciolopsis buskii | reverse complement strand
CTAACAGACTGAAAACCACCTACTACACTACTTGACAATAAATCGTTGGGAGTATCGGGCGTGTTATCAACGGAGATACTATGGGTGGGCAGAGGGGGCAAACAGATTGGGTTGGAGACAGAAGAGACAGGTTGAATAAAAGGGAGGTGAGCCCAATAATGTCTGCATTGAATGAAACAGGGAATACATGCCGTATTTTCGAAAATTACGGTTGTGTGCCCCGAAAGAATAATTCAACTCCATGGATTACTCATTATGATTCGCTTAAAAGGCACACCGTGCACTGTCTCCAATATTGCTTAGTCTTCCTCTCTTTGAGCAGATAATTGGGAATTTTGTGGATGGTGCTTGACGAAAAGAGCTGGATTCCCGTCAGGAGTAAACCAACAACGTAACCTCGAAAGCGTCCCAGTTGTTTTGTCTAATCACAACATGACCTATGTCTACGGTTTGCTGTATACACTTTGTCTCTTATGTCAGCTTCGATTCCACTATTGTTCGAACGCACGGATAACAGTAGTTGAAATCGCTTTTGCGATCTTTAAACGCATGAGTCAAATAGATGTCTATATTCGCTATTCTCTCTTGTTTGCACAAGCTTGTGAACCGAAAATGCAGTATAGTTTTCATTACAGAATTCCTGCTGCCGAAACCCAGTTGTATTATTGCAGCTGTGAGCTGCATTTCGGGAGTTCTATCAATAACAGTCACTCATCCAAAGCTACGAAGGTCTTGAAAATTCTACTACCGTATCTAGGTTTCTTGTAGTTACTTTAATTAGCCTGATTGGAAGCCTCGTACTCTCGTTTGTCCGTTTCCAGCCCAAAAGTATTCTCAGACAACATGCTTTTTATCGTATAACCATCCCATTTAACCCGTAACATTCCCACATCTGTTCCATTCTCATGTAGGTCGTGGTTCCTACGGTTATGTTGACAAAATGGTTCACCGACCAAGTCAACAATATTTCGCTGTCAAACATATCCCTATTCATCAAGAGAACACAAATAAAGCTCAAATCCAGAAAGATCTAGCCGTCGGAATGCGCAGTCGTTGCCCGTATGTGGTGACATGCTACTGCGGGTTATGCTACGAACTGGAAGTGCTTATTGTCATGGAACTAATGGATACATCCCTAGATAAATTATTGGAAAAAGTGAGTTCGAAATCCCAGTTTCCCTACCATGTCAATCGGAATCTCCCGATTGGCGTAGCAACTAACTTGACTATGTAGCTTTTTGGCTACATTTGCTGCACGAGTGCAATGGACTTATTATATCTCCATGACCTCTGATGCCCACAATGCCACTGTTAAAAATCGGCGACTATGACCCTAAGCTGGGGGCGTTATAGAACCGCATAAGCTCTATATAATTTGGATGTAACGAAAAAAACGGGAAACGTTGAATTTGCAACCTGCCATCAAAATGACTTAGTGATTTCTTTCTGGAAAAAGATTGGTCCACATGGTCGCTGTTGATTGGGTTAATTGGCTTATTGAATTCGCCAGTTTGCTTGCCAGTGCGACTAATTCGGCTGCTGATTTTCCGTCCTTATTCGTTAATGCTATGACAGAGATGAATTTCATAGTCTCTTAGGTCCAATGGACTGTTGAAAGTAATTCGTCACGTAACCATGAGTGTTGCACGCTACCCCACACATGCTCATCTGCCGGGTAAGGGAACGACCATCAATATTGGTAATCATCCATGATTAAGGCCGGCGCCTGCCGCGGACACGCAGTGTTCAGGGCATGGTGAGTGTTCACCTGCAGTGCAATCTCTCCCAGTAATGCTTCACGAGTCCGCTGATCACAATGTGACGTGGCAAGTTTGGTTCGTTATCAAATGGAACCGGAGCCCGTGTTTCTATCCAAGACATTGTTTTGTTAGCAGAGGCGTACCAGACAATCATCTAAAACACCGGCCCTCTTGGAAACCCGGGGACTGTTGTGCTTCTGAATTTATCACAAGGCCTACACACTGGGGTAGAAGTCACCGGCTGCCAATTGTGGACGAACACTCGGTCTCAGTCTGCTGACTTGTGAGCCATCTTTTCTGACCAAATGCCCTAGGTGAGACCTTAATGTAGTGGTGTATTATTGATGATACGAGGCGTAACGTAAGCGATCGTGTGTTATTGGAGGTTACATGAAGCAGTATATAACAATGAGTGCTGAAGTTGGTCAGTGGTACGTAGTCCATAAACTTAGCTGGCTAAAGGAGGATAGACGCGCAACAGGGCATTGCAATGAAATCTGTCAATTTGATTTAAGCAGCCGGATGATAGCTCTTCCACTGTTGAGAGGGGGCTGGAAATGCCAATAGATATTAAAATCCACTTAGAATATGCTTCCTACTTCTTCATTTTCCGTTATTGACTTCTTCCGCCGTGGTCCTGATGACATACGTGATCCGTTTACGAGTTTGTGTGATTGTGGTGCATTCAAAATGTCCCTTGTTTATATTTTTACAGTTCTAGTATTTGCGTTGTAACGGAAGGGGAACATGGCCAATAGGAAGCGGCCAAGCAAATATCGTGAATTTTTTATAGGGTTCCCTTATTATGTCCGTTTGTATAATGTAATAAGGCCAGTTAAACATGGTAACTTTGTTGCCTAGGTAGAGATGTCTGAACCCGAAAAACGAAAACACGATGGAGCATGAAATTTCCATAAACGTTTTTAGAAGGGTCTTGGGATTAGCATTCCAGTTATGTTAACAGGCTCCCACTTTTATCGTGAATTCTGCACGTGGCTATACCTGTTTCTCTAGGCTAAAGTTAATTGGTTGCTATAGTATTTTGCGTTAACTTAGGTATAACAATCATGGTTGGCTGCGAGCAGGGAAATCTTCGTTTAGGTAGGATCTTAATCTATCTCAAAGGTGACCTTTCGTCAAGGTCATTTGGGCGCTCTGCCTTAATCGCCCACATTGTTATTGTGACAGTGAAGCAGTGAAATCTCTCGGTATTGCAATGCAGACGATGATTGACTGATTTAAATATCTCAGTTAATTCAGACTTCCGTGTTTGGGCATTTCCAGGGTTTTAAACTGAACAAGGCCGCCATTCGCATCACATCAAACGAACAAACTATCCCAGGAACAAGCCTTTCACGAAGGAAATCAATTGCGTCCGAAAGCGACCACAAAATTACCTATGTTCATCTTAAAATCTCACGACAAGTTCTTTTCTCCAATTCCGAGATGGATTACTGCCTATATTTCATGTACCATTGTCCATTTGTTAACGGATATGGAGTACTGCGCAACGGTAGAAAATGTTGAACTCCTTAATCTGGCTACCCGTTAGTTTTGTTGTCGTGCACATGACGTGTTGTGGCATGCAAAACACTTACAAAATCGGCATTTATTAAAGGAAGTTCGTTGAAAAAGTTGTGCCGCCCTCTTATTCCCGTTCAAGTAGTTTACTCCTACACGAATAAAATGAGGAAAGCCTTGCGAACACCAAATTAGAATGCATTATGGCTTGGGAAAGCTTTGCCGTTGGGGTTTCGGCGATACTCCCTTCAGTCTAAGAAAGCATGCAATATAAAGAAACGGCAAGAAGCAAGAAAGAAGCTTCGTGTTTCACTCTACCGGGATTTAATGGACGTTATCCTGAATAGTGTGATTTTCCCTTAGTTTGAACTTGATCTAGTGAAAGCATACGCGGGTCGAGGGTATGCTTCATATAAAATCACCACGTCCTGAACCCAAAATATGTTTCGTGTCCTGACGTGAGAATTCAAGCTACCTAACCAGTGGATATTGACGTCGAAATTCTGGAGTTGCTGGACATGGACACTACATTAAAGTGATCAAAGAAATTACTGAAGGACAGTAGCAAGTTGATCGATTGCCATCGTTTATTGATGCTAGATTTCTAGCAATGTATGTCTCGAATTGTTGTGGATAGATCTCAGTTTGTTCTTCCTCACGGGCATGTAATGCGTTGCGGTCAAGATATACATCCGGGGACTAAAATGGGCTATTGGTTACAATTCTGACCTATTTGTTTGCCAGATGATTCCAAAGCTTTACGGCTTATTGGCGAAAAGATTTTCCAGTTCTCGCTAAATGAAGGGAATACAAATACGAATTTTTCTCTATTCTGAAGCTGAAAGTGTTCACATAGCGGCATGAATTTCGTAAATACTCATTATATATATATATATATATATAAATGTATTCGAGGTGAAACATGAAACGGATTTCCGTTAATAAAATGCAGTGTCTCAAAAGTAGAGGTGACAATATATGTAATGGAGACTCAACCGGTGCACTACGGCATTTTGCAGGAAAAGGTTGCCTAACGAGATCCATCGCCGGATAGCGTTGATGAGTCATTTATAGTACTATTTCACATCTCATCAAAGTAGTTCAACACAACATAAGATCAGTATGTAATGCAGTTTCTGTGTTCATTACAACTTTTTTTTATTCCTTTCGTTCGTTATTCAGGTTAACGCGGCCGGTGAATCATTTCCTGAAACCATTCTGGCTTACATTGTACATTGTGTGGTCACTGGTTTGGAATATTTGCATCAGGAGTTAAAGATTATTCATCGAGATGTGAAACCATCAAATATCTTGGCAAATCGGAAAGGTGCAGTAAAGGTGAGTAGGCTGTCCTCGGTGTTGGGATACGTGCATAACATTTTTTCTCATTCGCCAGGTTACACACGTCCCAGTTGTGCATTGTTCGTGGATAGGGGTCTCTTTCTTTCTGTGTTCCAATCGGTGAGTGTCCAATAAATCGAACAGTTGGAATATCCGAATTAATCACCATCATCCCTACCACATGATCATTGGGCGTGTTGCGGACCATTTTGGCAGCCTCGTCTCCCAAGTCAAAGCTGACTGGCGACTTGTCTCTGCCTTTTTATTCGAGGACATACCTCGAAACCTGGCTTATTCACGTGGAATGTTCAAGACGACGACTGATTACACTGAAGTGATGAGGATCATCGGGCCAAATGGTGCCACAGGTTTCGGTCGCATTTTCTTCCACGCGTTTGTTTCGTAGTTCGTTGAGGCTGAATTCCGCCGACCGAAGGCGATCTTCCTCTGAACTCTCTGTTGGCTGCAGCCGCTTTGTGTGTGGTTCGATCCACCTTCCATTGATTCAACTTGAATTAGTCGCAGTCTCTCGAAGCCACAAGCTGAGACTAGACGCCTGTAAAAACCAAAATACAGCATACTAATCGAAGTTGCTAATGTCGCTCTTCAATCTGCACATTCCAGTGATGTACAGTGGTGAGGTATAACATTCGTGAATAGAAGAAACCAGTGAACATTAATCAACAATGTCCTCTGTTTACTGATGTGCATTAGTTGACACGGTTTCACCTGGATCTAATTTTTGTAATCAATTTTTCTGACTGCCTTCGATAGTACGTTTTCAAATCCATTAATTTGGGAAGCAAACCTCATCACATCACCTATGTTTCGTCCTCCGGTCTAAGTGTCTTTCTACCGCCTCCTTAAACAGACAATGATGCCACCTAAATTTTGATTATCCTTCACGTCCACTCATCTAGCTGGTGGGGTCCCCCAGGTCTGTCACTCGTGATAGGTTGGTATACAAAGCACAAGTTCCGCGGTGGCTATCCAGTCCGATTTTTGCGTCATAGGGAACGCCCGTATTCCGAAGCTGAGTCCCCACGCGCCTTGAGGTAACTTTGTTAAAGAAAATAATCTGGCCATATTGGGGTAACCTTTATAGCTTATTCTATAGCTTAAGAACTCAGCGCGTAGCGGTAGTGTTCGTTCCACCTAGGCAATTTGTTGCCGTATGATGAATTACCGTGTAATGATAGGTGGGTTCTCTGGTTTACGTGGAAAGTGCACAGCACTTTAAAGGCGTGGACAGACAATCGCCCAAAAATTTCTACCCAATCAAACGCACTGAATCTACCTGTAGTACCTTTAGTTTTCAGCCACTAAGCTGTAGCCGCGCCGGTGTTTCTCGTACCCGCACATGTAATAGACGTCCCATTTAGTGTATATTTCACTTCCACTGTTGTGCACGCACTTGTCCTTACTAATTGACAGGATCCTTGTTTCGGTTCAATAAAGTGAGCTCTTCCGAACGTTGTTGAGTTCATCTGTCATTATCTGGTCGAATTTTACAACACATTTTAGTCATCCATGGGACATCTGCGCAAGGTAAATGATTGTACAAACCTAGCTGTGACGACTTTTAGGCATCCGCAAATTTAGGGGACAAGACCGGGAAGCTCATGCTGATCCTAGACCAATGTAGGACTCGCCACGGATTGCCTACCCTAAATCGATGTGATTGTTGGAGGTTCTGTTGGTCAGGGAATAATAAGTTCGGAAAACCAGCCGGTTCATAACACCGTTGAAAACTTTCAAAATGCGACCCCGAACGTGCCTTCTATCTGATTCTGATACCCCGATTGACTAAGCCCCTCATTTGATAGAACAGAGAAGACCCGAACCAGCAATCGGACGCGAAAATTGTATCGTATATATCGTGGCGCCGAAATACACGAAATGGCAAACCACAACGGAAAGGTCCCGAGTGGTCAAAGTGATTTGAAGCAAAGACTCTCGGTTTTGTAGCACGAGCGGAAACGTACGGATCTCATGTGCGATAAAAACAAGTGCGACCAAACAAATATCGCAGAAGTAATATCAAGCGTTGAAGCAGATCTTAGAGAAAATGATGTTCGAGAATAATCGATTTTCTCCGGAAGATCGGTGCTACTACAGGAGCCCCCGATTAGAAAACCGAAGAAGCTTTCGATAAGTATGTGGATGCTGAACAGGGAGTCATAAAATGTGAACTCTGGCGTAAACGAATGTGCACGTGCCATGTTAGGGCATGCAGACGTTCTCTAGGACGCTGACGGGCAGAATCGTTGACGTGCAGGAACCATGAAATGGTCGAGTGTGAACCAGATTCGTTGCCAGTGACGTGGTTGTAAGAATCGTCATCCAGGTGATACCACACCGATATGGTGCAGACGTCGATAAATGGCATACGACCGAAAGGTCCGGAAGCGACCAGAGCAAGGTATAGAACGTTCGACGGAGTCAAAATTCTCGGTGAATTTCGTGGGACCAATGGACGAACGAATTAATCGAGGCCATTAAAGCGAAAGGAGGCTAGAACAGGTTTAGAAACCGCCACGTATGTTACGTATATGACCTTCCAGCCGGAATGGGAGGCATTTTCTTCATTCGAAGTCGTAACAAGCAGAGATACTTGCGGACCCTTGCGTGACACGGAAGTGTCGTCAGAAAGCCGTGCAGAATTAACCCCGAATCTCGAACAGTTGAGCAGTGCGCTATCATCAACGTAAACGACGTTGAGACGACCGGCGCTAACTGTATCGATGCCACCTAGTCCATCAATGTTGAAGGTTTCATTGTAACAAGGAATCACGGAAAATGTGCCTTCGTAAGGTTGTTGTGGCAACAACACGGATAAATACATGCGAACAAGTATCGTGTTTGTTCAGAACGACTACCTGTCGTTGCTGTAGACGAGTTTGTGCCGGAGACAGATTCCGCATGTACATAGATAGGCGAGTAGCATATATGTGTACAGCGAGTGAACCAAACCCCCTTTGCGTAATGAATTCCCCAAGCAGTCGTAATGTTATGCCGAACATAAGTTCTGCTGCAGAACATTGGACACCTTTTAAGCAAATTGTAGTACCAGATAGAACTAGCGGTAATGTTTCTCACTAAATTTGAAAGCCGCTTTTAGCTGGCGTTCGACTAAACCGAACGGATCTGCTACGTATGCAGCATACTGACAGTAGAACAGAGTAGATTAGTTTAGTCAACAGGCGAAATTGACATATAGTAACAGAGTCGCTAGGAATAATATGAAAAATGCCGGTGATTCGGTATTTATCTGTGCAGGCTTTGGAACCCGTTAGTTTGAGAATAAGGCACTATAAAATCTGTGTCGGGTGGTGTCATGATATCCTCGGTCATGGAAAGGTTGTGATATATGAATTAACGTGCAACGTGAGAAACAGAACACCAGAAAAATCAGGCTCACCGAGGGTGCCGAATATTTCAAAGCGGCTTTATCACCTTAGAAGACGTCCGGAGTGCGACCTCGAACGTCTTTTTTTCAGATGGAACATAGAAGGCTCGAGTGAACCAAATACGAATTTATATATATATATATATATATATATATATATATATATATATATATATATATATATATATGTATGTATTATGGTGCCGAAATGGCACCGGAACGACAATACCGCGAGATGGTGAATCACAACAGAAAGGTCTTGAGTGGTCAAAGTGATTCGAAAGCGAACACTCGGTTTTGTAGCACGAGCGGAAACGTACAAATCTCGTGTGCGACCAAACAAATGTCGCAAAAGTGATATCAAGCGTCAAAACAAATTTTAGGGAAAGTGATATCCGAATATAATCGATTTTCTCGGGAAGATCGATGCCACCAAAACGCCATAGGTTTTGAGTCTCAACGAAAGTTGACCGTTTTGTACTTGTCGAATAAGTGACCGGGAAGGTGGAAATGTGAGTATTTTTCTCCCAAACTCCAAGCTGCTGGAGACGCCCGTTGATATGTTTATTACTTCGAAATGCCACTGGGCGTTTCAACATCTGCGCAAAACCATATACTCGGCAGACCGAGTGCTTTCGAATCGTCCGATAAATTGAAAAGCTTCATGATTGTTGACATTGGTACCGTGGTCATTCGTCTTGTCACCAAAGGTGCACGCCTTGGAAACTAACGATTTTTTGCTGATCACCGCGTTTCAACCTCCGCACAATTACTGCATCATTTGGAACCGGCTATAAACGATTGAAATTCTGAAATAACGACTGCAAAGATCTGTCAAGGAGTTCCAGTGTTCGACCCACCATTCACTGCTAGTCGATGTTCTATCAACTATCAAACAAGCGACATAGTGTAAACACGGATACATAAATGATGACGGGGATTGATCGAACAACCACGTGTCGAATTGCCTTCCGCAATTAACTAACACACTACGAGCCGTGAGTCACTGGCTAGGCAGCAAGTGACCAATTTGATCATTCCTACGTTCACGGCCATATGTCGAGCATTTAATTGGTTAATTTGACTGACTGCAGCTGTTGCAGTGACGCTACCTTCGCTGTCTGTTGTTGCGTGCTAAGCAATGTGGCTTCACGGCCGCAGGCCATTAATTGTGTACGGTTATCTGCATTGCATTGCGATGAAAAAGTAGGCTGGTCTTATTTCGCAGCCAGATGTTCTGACTCCGTAACCAACACGAATCTAGACTAATTTAAATTTCAGCACAGTCAAATCCGTCACATTTAAAAATTCTAATGGCCTCGTGTTTTTCGACCTGCCATTGTTAGGTCAATCGGAGTAGGCCAAGAACGTATTCGGATGGATTGATTTGTGGTTGGGTATAAAGGTTTGCGCTTTCCGGCCAAATCAGTGTTCTGTGAGGTGCATATAAATCGTCCTGTTACTTGAACTCTCAGATACTACTAGCAACTCTGTCATAGTGCGGATGGTTTTGTTACCTAGTCATTGGTTAGAAAATTTCTGGAATGTCAAGCGCAATGCCTTCATGTATCCCTATTCTCTTTCCATCTCTTCTTTACATTTGTGATCACATTACTTGTATGTGAGAGTCTAACATTCGATAGGCATCGTTTTTTCGCAGAATGTTTGCTCAGTTTGGTTGCCTCCCCGACTATCGGTTGTGCAACACTTGCCCTGATCGCCGCCTAACTTATGATTTCCCGGCTTACTTTTGGTAGCTGTTGAACAGATACACAACGCATAGTCTATTCAGGCGAATCGGCGTGTTAAAACAATATCCTGACCGCATTTTGATTTGTCATTACACATTCTTTCGGTGTAGCTATTCTAGCTACCGGATTTGAATATGTAAACCTAGGTCCGTAGAGTTCCTGCGACTTAACATCTTACTGAATCATGTACAGGACACGGATTGTCGTCGGGGTATCTGAAGCAGTTTACCAACAGGTCAGCAGCAATCGACCGAAGTTAAAGCAACAACTGTTCCGGGAGCAACTTGCGGCGAGCAAATAGAGCCTAGACCACCTCAAAGTTCATTCTTACACTCCGTTCAAACAACATGACATCCCAAATGGAGAGCTACAGTTTCAGTGGTTAGCTGGAACGATCAGGCTGACTGAAAGAACACGGACATAATGAAGACTATGTGCATGTGGTTTGGAAAGTGAACTGTATTAGCGACTGTGCAGCCTGCCAGTAAATTTGTCTCTTTGACTTCGTTCTTTCGATTTGATTCAGTGCTGCACAATATAGCTAGTTCTCTCAATTAGTTTGCACTCTCTTCGTATTATCGAAGAATTTTCTCTGTTGGCAGCGTACACGCCTCTGACGTTGTCACGCGGCCGAAGAAACGCCTGCTGAAGGGATCCACATTGGCACATGGCTGTTGGTCAAGTATACAGAGGTAAAAATGATACCACTGTAGAATTGCTGATCGCAAAAGTTGTCACTTGTTCCGTCGTGAATCCCGCTTTACGTAGTGGAGTGATTGCATGCGCCATGGGTAGTTTGGTAGTTTGAATACTTTCATCTGGTGATATTTGACAATCCAAATCACTGTTACTACCCTATCCGTCTGATTGTGTATCGCGTGCTTGTGTACATATACCTGTACGTATTCTGGGATTTTACCGGGTAGCATACATGAGAAATGCATGTAGCAGTGATGGCATTGATGGCGGCTGCGTTCCTAAACCGATGCGCCAAAATCTGTGTATTTAACTAGATTTTTTTCTGGTTATCTTATGCCCGCCCGTTTTGTCCGCACTACAGTTTCCATTATTGAAGTTTTGTAACCGCAGTGAAACTGGTCTCTAGATGAAGGTTGGCGTACCCCTAACAGCATCTAGATCGAAGATGAAGCTTTCGCGATCTTTTTAATCTCATCAGAAGGCTTCTGAAACCCTCAGTGTGAGCCACGCAGTGCACCATCATAATACGCGTATCTCATTGGTCTGTTAAATTGGGTTGGGCGGTTAACGTTTCCTGTGAGCGCGCAATCGTCCATGAATTTGCACCATCCCGTATGTGAAAGTTCCCATGTTTGTCAGCGGGGGAGCCGGAATTTTTGTTCATATGAAAGTGTTTAACTCAGTGGTCCCAAATCCCCGCTTGTTCTCTTTTCTTACCCCCCTAAGGTTACAAAGATATCAAAGAGTATGATTGCCTAGTTACTGATTGACGGAACTAAGTGTTGGTCGCTTGTTTACATTTACAAGCTAAAAGGCTTACCTCGTGTAGTTTCTTTATTTTACTCGTAGTTCTAGTACTGGAAGAATGATTAGAGAACTTCTTCACTATCTCAGATCAGGCGTAAGGAAGTGGCATCTCGCGTTCGGTCTTTAGAAGCACTGAATCTAAGAAGATTAAGGTGGCCCGGGGCATGTTTTACATATTTTTCAGGATGCCTTCCTCCAAGACGAGTATTGGTTGGAAGAAGGGTTAGGATGGTCAGCTGGTGACATGGCAAAGAGGTATGAGAATGTGAACCAGTGGACTGACTCGTGCAGTTCCTGTTGGACTGCTGGACTGAAGTCCACGAGGTATTTCCTCCCCAAAACGACGGTTGGAGACAACAGTTGGTATATCTCAATGCCCTGGTCAGCTCTGCTTTGGCATTCGAAATCTTTCTTCTGGGTAGTTGTTAAACTCAATATCTGGGAGCTGATCTCTGACTGGTCCCTGTTCTCTTTTTTCTGTTCTGTGCAAATGGTGATTTGAGGTAGCAGCGGGAATCGAAGCACGTCAGTGACTCCACCAAACTGAATACTTAATTATTACTATCCACTCAATTGCTGCACCTGTCTAATAGGAAAATGTTTTGAATGCTATCGTGTAAAGCTAACCAGTAATTTCCAATACAGAACAGCATCTGGCCACCGCGATGCCTCGGGAAATTGTCCACATATGGAATTCCATTCGAAGTCCTTCGCATCATATATAGCGCATGAGTTGTTAAACGAAATCTTTGAACCCACCATGACCCTGAAACTTGAAGTGGCATAGAGCGACTTGAGGTTTCTATGTCATGCAATGGCCAGCCGGGTGACAGCGAATTACCGTCTACCATCAAAGTGACCGGTAGATGTGTGATCTGAACCTCTGACCTTTTTTTAGACAGCCGCATGGTCTACATGACCACCGCCACCACCAGTTCGCAGACCTTTTACGCTCGCTAGCTGTCTGTTTCCTCCCGAACCGATAACGCACAACAGGCTTCTTATTCAACTCGGTATTACCCCGCCCTAGAAAAATTAGATGAGGGAAAACCGGCAATAACAAAATAGCAATTTATCCGGCATCATGGGTTTCTTCACCGTTTTTTTCGTTATGTTAAAAGGTTTTACATCGGGACAATAAAGAACAATGAGCATTTTCGTTCACTGATTTTGTGAAAATTGTATCGGATCAGAACTACAAAGACAATCGCTAATTATACCAAACTGCAGACTCCATGGGCCCTTCGTTTCTAAACTGAAATTTTTTGCGAGATTTGCTTCCGGACAGTTTTTTTTACATCGAATTGAGAATGTCAGCCGTAAGCGCCCACGACAGCATCATCAGCTGCAGTCACAAAGAATCGTCTGTTCATCATGCAGCTGACGCGTCTTGGAACACAAACAAACCCGTATTCCATCCATTCTCTCATGATAAACACATTACAATTTGTCTAACTAACCTGTCTAAACACACCTCCAAATTTACCCACCTCATCCATCTACGCACTTCCATATCGTGACGTCCCAGTTTATTGATCGGATTGCATCCGACACTTCCAGGCCGGCCGCAAAAAACATGTGACTTGGGTTTTGCTGCCCCATTGAGATCGAATTACGCTCGAATAATTTTGAGACAGGATCTGCAAATCGATTTGCTACCCTGCGATGACCAAGATTCTGGTTGGTAAAACGTTAGTTCCTTTTGGTAAGCTAAGAAAGAGCTTCCCAAAACCACTGATGTCACTACTCTTCAAAATTCAAACAGTGGTGCTTTTCGACATCCTGTTTACTTGATTTGACTGTTCCATCACTTAATAATGGCAATGACAGACAATGCTGTTTCTACTTGTGTCTTTCTCATGCACGCTGTTTTAGTTTTCTTTTTAACATCTGCTTTAAGTAAAGGCTTAGGATTCATATAATTGGTCACTGAATCGGAACGTTTTATTTTTCCCTCCTCTATGAATGCTGTAACTCAGTGGGGTTACGCATTGTTGCTTCTGTGGCCTAATATCTTAGAATGGAATAACATTACTACGGGTTCATGTACCTTTAGCTGAATCATTTTCTCCCCATCCTTCCGTCCCAGGTCTGTGATTTTGGTATTTCCGGCGACCTGATCAACTCGGTGGCTCAGACCAATCTAGGAACGAAGACATATCTGGCTCCGGAACGGATCGAATGCAGCGGCAATCAGGGCTATCGAATCCAGTCGGACGTATGGTCTCTCGGTCTTACCGTGATGGAGTTGGCCACCGGAAAGCCATGCTACCCGGGCACGAATGATGTGTTCCAACAACTTGAACTAGTAAGTGATTCCCGTCCTTAATGTCAGTAAAAGAAACGGTAATGACAGTCAATGGCACGAGTTCTCAAAAGTTTTTGAGTCCAATGGGCAAAACCTCCGGTTATCAAGCTGCAGGACAATGAATAAGGTGCGGCGCAGTCGTAAAATCTGGTGGACCGGAGTGGCTGATGAAATGGATCAGCAGTTAGTCCAGGTAATAGTCACTGTGAGATGCGAACTTTGACCAGTCAACAACTGCGAACCCATGGGAGGTGTCATTTGCCCATGCACCTCCCGCTGCAACAGAAGTGAAAGTGAAATAGAGTACTGAACTACTTAAGCAGGGGAGCCGGCGGGCTCCGACGAACTTTCCTCAGTTCTTTTCAAACTAGATGCGAATACCTTTGTATGGTCGCTTACTCTCTTGCTCTGTTATACTTGGAACGAGGAGCGTATCCCGTTTTCATGGTGCGCGTGCGCGCCATTGATTGTGCTCATCTTCAAGAGGAGAACATGTAGTTGCCGTAGTAAGTGTTATGCGATTAGTTTCATTCCTATAGTTCCTAATGTTTTGGCTTCAATAGCGCGATCCTGTTTGACACCGATTCTCGAGAGTATCGTCGGCGAACAACAGGTCGCATTTCGTCCAGATCGAGATTGCATCGACCAAATTTTTGGCTTTCGTTAGTCATTTGAACTACGCTACAGACATCGTCGTCTGGCACTAACACCTTTCTTCGATTTAGTCGAACAAACAACGCTATTCAGTGGTCTTCATCGGGAAGATATCACGAGGCTCTGGAAGCTGCTGTTAGCATTTTATTCTTATATTTCTGGGCGCGTAATGGTATGAGAGATAACCTAGCAAGTTTGCTTGAAACGAGAAAGTGTTCGACAAGGATGTTCCATCTCGCTACTCTTGTTTAGCTTCGCAGTCAGCAAGATAATGGAGTGAGATTTAGGTCTTGAGAATATGGGCATCGAACTGGCGAATTGGAAGAATTTGGGTAACCTAGATTACGCGGACGACCTTGTGTACTTGTTCAAATATACGGCATATGCGCAGCGTGCACTAAACAAACTAGCAATAGCTGTAGCTCCGTTCCGCATATCCACTGCAGCTTCAAGGTGTGAAGCCCTTTTGTGAGAATGTGTGTCAGTGGTCCTAAGCTCGATACTCGACGCGGAGCAATTAACAATTGTTGACCGTTTCACTTATCTAGGCAACTGTTTGACGAAGAATGGTAACACGCCATTGGAAGTGAGCACGAGTATAACCAAGACTCGAGCTGCATATGCTGAATTGAAGCCGTTGTGACACGGACTTGATATTTCGGTGAAGTTGGAAGTTCATATATACTGTACCGTAGTGCGCTCAGTTGAATTGTGTGGTTATTAGACACGGAGCTTGAGTGTCGAAGACGTTCGTCATTTAAAGGCTTCTGAGTATAGATATTTGCGTAATATTGCTAGAATTGGATGGATCGACTGCGAGAGCATTACTAAGCCTATAGGCCGAATATTAACTGCAGATTCAGGGAGGATTGTTATGGCGCGTCAGGCCTAGTAGATTTCGTTGGTTGGGTTACGTTACGTGTGGCAAATGCACGTCTACTTTACTTTATTCTGTTTTTCGTCCCTTCCTCGGAGGGGAAGAAGCCACGCGGAGGTCAGTAGATGAGGTAGAGACTTGGAGTAAGAAAATGTGCAGCTAACATAGGAATAGCAGTTGTCTCTCTTCTCTGTGGTTGGGCCCAAACAATCCCTCGATCGGTTGGGTGGAGACAATGACGGAGAGGGCAACGAACCGTGAACAATTAGGATCGTGTCTTCACTTTCCGTTGAGCCCGAATGACTAGGAAATGTTTTTGTGCTCTGATTCTATTCCGTATGTTGGCTGCTGGGGCGTTTTTTTACTGTCACTTCTGTAATCCACCTTTCATACACGTTCTTCTTAGGGCGTCGTCATATAAAATCGGGAGTAAAACATTAGTGTTCGGGGCTGACTTCGCTGTTTTTCGCTGAACGATAATGTAATTGTACGAAACCACGCTGAAGTGAGATATCTTTGAGTCGTGCGATCTTTTCATTACGTAACTTTGGAATTTTCTGCGCTTATCGCGCGTACGGATCTTTGACTGCTGATTTTGCATGTTTTGTGGTTTGAGCGTTCAGGCTGTTTTGCGAGCCCCCACCTAAAGTAAACTAAACCAAGAGATCGTGAATTTAGCAAAACGATAAAACAATCGCTTTCTGATGCATTCACAGGCTCTTTTTCACCCTGTTTCGTCTTCGATTCCAGGTTGTTCTCCAGGAACCACCCCGACTGCCAGCAGATTCCCGATATTCGGAGGAGTTACGCACCTTCACCTCTATGTGCCTGGTAAAAGACGAACAAAAACGAGCCAACTATGTGCAGCTCATGAAAACAGATTTTCTACAGCGTGTCGATCTGGAATCAGGCCGTGAAGAATTAGTTTCATTCTTCAATCATTATATTGGACCCGTACCCTGATTAGCCTCTCTTTTCTCGGCCCAAAGATGCAATCCCCAACCGTCTCCAAAACCTTGCCCGTCGGTGATCTTTGGCCCACCCGTTGATACATCTCATCTTAGTGCGACGCTATCCCCATCCTGTTCCTCGTAGCCCTCCCCCATCCACACCTTCCTAAGATCCCATTTTTACGCCACTACGAATGAAAGGTCCTTTGAATCACGCACATTCCAAATTATCATACCTCATTTGCGCCAAACCTTCCAACCGTAGTGCATCCATATCGGAAACTCATCGTTTTCACCACCATCAGCAGGAGCATCGGAAGCAATTATGCTACCCCTGTGTGGCAGTTAGGTCATTGTTTTCAGTTTTCAACTTCCCTCTCCGGAATAGAGATCCCGGCTACGCCCCGGTCCCTTGGCCAATATGGGTTTTCTAGGCGATGCACAGTATCTGCACTCTAGTCTCTTTTTCATACGGATTTCGACATCCTCAATCACACTTCACCCTCCTCTGATTTATGGCGCCATTTTTCCGGCAATAGGCATCACTACATTCGTACAGACGTACGCATACGCACCGGAATCCTTACTGCAAATTGTAACGCAGGCATCGGGCTTAGAGATTGCAAGGTTGCCCGTTTCTTAATTGCCCCGTTCCCACCCAAGTTCCACTCGCGAGCATCTACAGTTCCTGTTTCTTCTGTCGTTCTATCTATCTTATTGTGATCTTTCAGTGTCCGACATGCAGACTTGTTTCTTCGCCGCTACCACCGCCACTTAATATCAGTACCTCGACGTGATTTGTCCTTTGCCAGCCAGTCAGCCAACCAACTAAAGAATCAATCTATCTCGTTCAAGCTATTCACGGGCGAACACTAATCACACTTCTAGTGATAGTTTCATCCATACACCATCATCTTTGGTGTCTAATCCCGCTGCATTTCTCCCGTTTGCTCTTCCCTCACCTTTTATCACTTCGTACCGGAGGGGCGAATGCGTGAGTTCGGTGGGTGCATTTGAGTAGACGGTCACCTTGCCCCTCCCTAGCCGAATTGCTGTGTATTTGGGTGTAGGTGTGTGTATACCTACCGTGTCCCCCGGATTATATTCCGATCCCGCACATGATTTTGCGTCCAGCTGCAACGCCATCACTATCGCTGCCCGATCTCGGCTCACAGAAGAGCGCCTTCCTTCTACTCATGCCCATGGTTTCTCCACCAGATGATAGACCTCTATTGTTATTATTGTTATTTATATTATTATTATTACTCAATCATTAGTTTAGTCAGTTCGTTCAAAAGCTCCCTTGCGGTCTTGGTATCCGTTTCCATTGGTGTCTATCTTTTGGCTCTGGCGTAAACTTGCACAAAACATTGATCCGAAAAACTTTATCATCTCGATTGACCAATAAACTGATCAATCTGTTGGATCGCACAATCTGATTACTCATCTCTATATCCTTCGTCAAAAGATAACTGAATGACAGGCAATTGGAAAAGTGACTGGTAAGACAATAGCAACAACCAGTTGAGTTGAATGTAACGGATGGACCTACCAGTCCGCACTTTGTATATTTTTACCCAACCACGATGAATAGGGAACATGTTCGTCGGTTTTTTCTTGTGTCATACATGCTTTTTTATTCGTGTCTGTATGGGAAATCCCGATGATGTATACCGTGTGATAGATATATACATGCATACATACACCCGTTGATTCGGATAGCACACGCGATCTGTTCCTTCCGCTATGCACAACTATCAGTCACGCTCCTCCTCAAATGACGTCGTAGATGAAGTGTGGCAAATTTGATCGAATCAGAGCTGAGATTTTCTGGTGTTTTTTCTTCGTTTTCTGGATGAGAAAAGTGGCATATATGTATGTACCGATGAATGAACTTTAACCTCAAGTGACCAAGCAATCACTCGCTAGTTTTGTTTTCTAGTAAAATTGTTACATTCGGGCGAAGTTTTCCCTAGGTGCGGTCCGTTTTTTTGGTAATCATGTCGTGTTTTTGGGTTACTATTATCCAGTAATTAAAGAGCCACTTGGAAATCACCGTTTCTGAGTGTAGAAGGACTCTTCGAAACAGAGTATTACTGGTGATTTATTGGAAGGATCAGATCACATACGAAAGCCTATTCCACCCCCAACCACGCAGCTAACTCGAACAGGACGGAGTAGGATCCCTCGTTGTAGTCCACGAGGTTCTATTCTGCATGTTTGAACCTCTTAGGTTTCATGATCGCACAATCAGTGACATCTAGATTTAAAAAATCCTCGTTTGTGTTTTATTACCTGACTTCTTCTGGCTTCATATTCCTGGACCGATTTCAGAATCGACGGATTAACAAGTGAATTTGGAAAACAGTTGAGTCTGAAGGTCGAACGCTGGTAACGTTTAGCACACGTTGTCGACAAACGAATGTCAGCGACTGTTAATTGACTGACGCTGCGCTTCCTTGAGGATAAGATAGCGCATGGATCCGGTTTGTCCCGATTTCACATCTAAGTGAGAACGGTGACCAACAACCGTTGATGTCAGTTGATCAGTGCAGTGCACCAAACGGAACCGAGTTGACTAGGCTTTCGCTGAATTCATTTGTTGATTTCTCAGGTCGGTGTGGCGGTGTCTCTTCAAAAACCAGTTGTAAATTGGTACACCATCATTGCTATCAAGTAGAGATATTGTTGCGAAGTAGCAATCAGAAACATTCAATCTCACAGCCATCGATCCCGTTAATCGCAGGAAGTGAATCGCCTTCTCCGGACTTCAGTTAGGCCATAAGTACGGAGTGATTAGGGTTCAACATTTCCACAAACCTCTGAATTACGCCCGGCATCTTTTGTAAAATGTCCCCCCTCCCCTCATTATTTGATGAGAATTGAATCCTGGGATCAGATGCAGGGCGTGGATTTTTTTATCTCTTTAGGAGGGTCCGCAACAGAAAGGGGAATTTACGGGCGATGACAGGATTCGAACCAGCCAACCTCACATCTAAATGCCACGATCCTATCCGCCGGAACCTACGGGATGCAGCGGGGAAGTGCTTCTTGAATCCCGTGAAGGGCCTTCAACAACATCGTGACGAATTGGCAACCGTGACACGTGGCTTGGATTTAAGTTTCGTCTGATTTCTGCGCACCATCAGGATATTCGGCAATTGTGGTAATCTAGTCGCCCCGGCTTTAAGGTAGTGTTACATGGTCTCTTCCGTTCTTGGATTCTTATTCCGTTGAGTGTTTTTCTACTGCAGAATTAGTGCTTGAGTGCTGTGAAATGGGCATAACTCGTAGCCACAAGAGCTCACAGATCGGGAGGGAACGAAGCCGGTAATCATGATCTTGGGGCGTAAAATTGCTTAAGGTCCCAACTGGTTTGATGTGATAACAAGCCGGGTGACAGGGAAAGGTCGTCTACCACCATGCTGTCGTTCTATGCACCATGTTAGAAATTCTTATTTTACTTGAGAGAGTTAAAAGGTTTGCAGTACGGAGGTGGATTGTTCCTGCTATCTCCAGTTCGCTTATTCTACGCCGCATTGCACAGAAAAGGGACCATCAGCCTAGGTTTAAAATTCCCCGCGTACGTGATTTCAGATCGGGCCACTTATACAAGGTCTTTGAAAAGCTTTTCTTGGTACTATGATCATTCTTCTCAGATAACAAAGAATACCATTTCACCAAAATCCAGAGTACCCACTACCGCGGTGCCGATGCTATTCGGCATTAAACCACTGGTAAGTATTCCGCTGTAGCATCTCAGATTCAGGTTAAAAATCAGTTTTGTTCTGGAAAATGGTAACTTTTTCAGTAGGGAGTTCATTTGAGAACCCGTTAAAACCCCCAAAAACGCAAATGCAAATTTCGGTCTATTCCATTTCCCGTGTTGTATCAAATTATTACGATTTTTGTCAAGAACACTCAGTACTCTTCCGCATGATCTCGCGAGCATACACTTGCTGGAATATTTTAGAGCAATGCACAGATAATCAGTCCACCTTGTAGCACATGTGGAAAAATGTGGCCATCTAAGATAGGTGTTGTTTCAGACGTATGCGAGTGAGATCGCATAAGGCCAGTTGAGAGGAACTTCGAATAATATGAAATAATGCGGGACATAGTGCTGATGATATATCCAATAGCCAAAACTGATCCCGAATAGTGGGCACGCAAGCATCGAACAGAGTCGCTGACGTCCTTCTCGAAATCCATAAGCTTCTGGGCTACCACTCTGATGCGAGCTGCACCCTCCCTCACAGTACACGTCATCGAAAGGGATAATGAAAATCCATATTTTGTAAGGATAACCTGAATTCAATCACTTCACACCTCGACCTAATTCCTAATTACAATCAGGTCAAATCCAGCCTCTAAGATTTTGTTTCTACTTCATGACGTTGGAATGCTAGTGGAATTACCACGGGTTGCTTTTGTTTTGTGTGGTATTCTTCCGCATAGTGTCCGTTGCGTCAAACTTGAAAACACGGAAGTTGTTAACTTGATCGAACAAACTATGAGTGTTAGATGATGTGTTCCGGCTTATTTTTCCGTTTTGAGATGTTTTCCATTGTTCACGGACTCCGAATCGTCTCTACCAGCCAATCGATTGGTCTATCGGCCGAATGGAATGAATTACAATGTCAAGGTACCTCGGATTAACTGGTCAGCTAGAGTATCACAATTTCCGGCATGAGCTTTAATAATAGTGAAAAGTGTATCGTTGTTTTGTCGTTTCCGTGACAACACGAGACGCTGTTTCTCCGTGGAAATATTTGAACTACAAACACAACTTTGTTCTTGCCGATTTCCAACCGATTAGTGCATACCAAAATGAATAGTTCTAAAAAACCGAAGATTGCTAATCTGTTTGCAGGCAACAGTTAGGACTTTGGTAGAGATTGTCAATCCGTGCCGTGATGAAAGGTATTATAACCTCGACCAATAAACTTTTCTGACTGGATTGGGTTGTTATCGGTTTGGAGCCTACTAGACGCATCAAAGCGACGATAGGTGACCTTAGGTGATGTGGCTAAATGCTACGGTCAGTTTTTCTGCATCTCCATAAATGCTCTGGAGTAATCTCGGGCTTGTTCTTTCCTTGTTTGATGTTGTAAGATAATGGATGAAACCAGAGCGTGTTGCCGAACTGGGTATGTGAATGTGAATAACCCAACGAAAGATGTGAAAGATAGCTGTCAAAACGAAGAGCTTGTCCCAGGCACTAATTAGTTATTATATCGTATGATACACATTATGATGGCATTTTGCACAAGGTAAGAGTAACTACAATGTGTCCCGTGACTGCTGTTATTCGGTGCCACTTGGATTTTTTAAAAAACGATCCTAAGGCGAAAACAGTCAGCCCGAATAATGGGCTAGTCAACAGTGTGCTGCAAGTTCTGTTCGAAAAACCTGTGCCGTTCCGTCACGCGGGATAATTCGAAAAAGTCAGGTTTGCATGAGTTGCTCGCTTATTTCACTTGTGCTAGTGGAACCAAATCGAAAGTCTTGTGAAATAAACAGAACATCGATTTGATCGTTAAATAGCCGTGTCCAAATCCAGATCTTACCACCGACAAAACCACAGAGACAACCCAGGTGATATCCAACCACGTGCTGCGATCGAGAAGCCGACTGACAAGGTTACAATGGGCAGTGCAGACGGCAATGGCAAACCAATCCAGCCAATCTAATGCAAGCAATACTAAGTAGGCCAATCGATTTTACGGGATGATTCCGGTCGATGATGAGTAACTGAACAGTTAGAAGAGAGCCGTGATTGAGGGAAACCACTGGCCGCGTGCAGATTCTCGTTATACATGCTGTCAGCATATATATATATATATATATATATATATATATAGATAGATAGATATAGATATATGAGGATGAAGGTCATAAGTCCACGTAAGATGTATTTACACTCTAAAACTTGTCGTATAGAAAAGATGGTCGATACACCTCTTCCGGTCGAAAGCCAGCCTGTATATCGTCTGTGCGTCGTCCGCGAGCACTAGGTAGTCGACGGATGATAGGGCTTGTGAGCAGCCTAGATACAATGCGTACGAAACTAACTCAGTGGTTCTCGCCAAGATCACCCATTCGCTAGCCGTTAAGACACCGATGCATTTCACATACAAAACATCGCATCGGGCAACTCTCAAGTTATCAGCATTTGATGCTGCGAAGGTGTGTAAAACGCCCTCATCGTATAATTTTAACACAATTTTACTGTCGGGCAAAATAGAACCATATAATTCAAACGCAGCTGTAAAATAATTTCGAGCCCATCATTCATCAACTGAATTCTACCACAACTTTGGCTAGTCAGTAAAATTGGTCAAATGAACCCTGTAAAGTCAGATGAATCACAAACACGTATGTGGCAAATCTTGGACAGCCAGTATGGTGCGTGAGCTGGTGGTTCTCCAATCCAAGTTGTTCAATGCCTTGTCACTAGAGGCACATAACTCAGATAATTTTGAAAATTGTTACTGGTGGCTCATGGGAGGCAGTCGATGAGAAGACTGTCCATTTACATGTCAACACTGAATAGTCTATGCCGATACCAGCTCAAAGATGAAGGTTTAGTTCGGCAGGATAACATCCGATGATATTAAAAGGTACACACCGACAGCTGCTGCAAGTAGCTTCAAATCAACGCATGAAAATTCGGAACTTTAAAAGCCCAAAACTGTTATCAGGATCATATTTGAGGTACCATGGTGCACGCGACAGATGTAATTCAGGGAGTTCAAGAGGTGTCCGAGAATTATCGCATTTGAAGCACGCGAACGTTTCTGGTTCATAGGAAGGTTGTGTCGAGGAGACAAAAGTCAGTGCGATACAGTCATTAACACTATCAGACAACTCGGATTTCCTAGTTGTTTATATGTAAGTATCAATCATAGCTTTAATTTGGTAATACAGAGTCGTGGGTATTGATCGATTCTTTGACCATTAATGACTCAAACTCTTCCCAAGGGTTTGAGACCGGGTCTCTGTATCGGGAACCCAATCATTTGGATACTACGAAGCAGTAAACTAGATTTGTGTGCTGCCATATCATCTTCATGGATAACGATGCTCAGTGGATTGTAGTTCCGCCAAATAGAAGCTTCTGAACTTCGCCTAATACCAAGCAAAGCGAGGTGCCGTGGCAGCTTGTCTTTACTCTTCGTATTTCCCTTATGAATGAAACGACGTCACACATCAGTTTTAGGCAACGGACAACGTTCAGCACAGAGCTGGCAAATGCAGAATTTGACTGGCAATGAGAAGAATCGAACCTATGACTTTCACGTCCAAAATCCACGACCGTATCCAATTGACCACGACCGGTCAAGTAGGTATTCCAAGCCACGAACCAGTTCTTATCGTTTGACTGTCCAATATTCGGATGTTGTTCCTACTTTTTCCATTCGCATCATCTAAAATTACGAGCATCGGCTCTGTCTTGGTTATACCGAATTGGTTAAAGTATACTCAATTCCATTCGTTCTTCCGCATTACATGAAATATTAGAGCTGCACACTTTTAGTTATTCCGAGGAACCGGTCGGAATGTTTGCCGTATAATACCAATCGAACCGGTCATTTCAATTTGGTTTTCACCTCGGATGCATTAGGTCTCAATTTCATACGTATCAATCGCTACTGTGAACGAGTTTTATTGCATCCTTTCTTGTCGACACTGTGGTTTGCTTTTCGTCCAACCTTATTGTGGTCAAAGTGGATGTTTTGTACCGCCTATTTATTCCGTTTGCGCTGCATTCTATACTGTAGAATTTATCAGTTCCTAACGTTTGGATGTCATTTAATCTCCTACATTACCTTACTGTAATTGCTATATTACGCAAACTGACTGAAGCAATGCTCAGCCAGCCACGCATATATGCGGTCTTTTCCTTTGGCTGCCGGTGAACGGAAAGTCAACAGAGAGACAGACAGACAGACGTACATCGAATTCAACGGCGCGAATGGTTCTGAGACATTTTCTAGCGCTTCTGATTAACGACAATCATCGTCACTTGGTCACCACTCAAGAAGGCAGATATCACCAGCCGATACCAAAGCCAAAATCAGCGTCTTTTCATCTCTACGTCAAATCATGTCCAGACCGCTGTATGATTTCTTTCACCTTTAACCAGCACATGAAATATGAAAACACGGAAAGGCAGACAGTGTGCAGACATGCGCTAAACGTGCTGATGAAATCAGAGGCGACGTACTGATTATCGCGCTCACATTGCAACTTGTTGGATCAAAACAGGATCGACCTATCCCATCATTCCTGACTCGATGTTCCCGCTACTCTCCAGCAATGCATTTGGGACACTGATGGTCGAACAGTAACAGCTGCTATGCATCCCCATCGTCAAAAGGCCAGGTCCTACATTGTCCGCCCACCTCATCAAAAGAAGCCGGATGGTACAGCGACACCGTTTGTGTCGGTATTGATCATCCAAAAGCTTGACACCTCCAACATTCCAAACACAATCTTCCAGTCGGAACCAATTCGTTGAGGAGACACGACACATCCTACCACTGATGTCCGAGTGAATTTTTGAAGGTGCTACACCCCGAAGCTTGTAAATTCTTAAATGTCCGAATCCAGCCAAGCTCATGTTGCCGATTAAGAAAGTAAGAAAAACGTCACGTTACGTCACGTCTACCAGGGAAAGGGGCTATGATGCAAGCCAATGGAATGTCACATTTTCAAACTCTGTCCCAAAGTTTTAGCCAAAAGCAATAAGGGAATTCACAAGAAATGTAAAATGTTTACTGTAACAAATCTGGTTAATACACGCAAGAAATCGCAAATTGGTGCGTCCTGTGAGATGTTGTATGGAAGCACGAATTTATCGAGGCGCAGCTACGTTGATGGAAACAACATTCAATTGCCGACCATTACGGGAACCTTTCAGTCACATGACCCAGGCTGAATGCTTTCAGTTCAGTTCAGTTTGTTTCACAAAACATGTGTTTTGGCCTTGGTTGATGGTTTTTAGCATCGTTCACTCAGTAAAAAAAGAGGACGCGAATTAGTGAAAGATCAGTTGCAAGACAATAAATTGAAAAAGAAGAGTTTCAAATGTAAAAATACCACTAATTGTGGCTTCTTTACAACCATCGCTTGAAGGACCAATCTCGTAAAGCTTTACCCGGTAGTCTAACTGGACAGAATGTTCGAAACGTCGGCCACTCACTACTCTTCCACCAACAATGCTATGTTTTCAGTGAATATGTTTCCAGATGTATTAAGTTCTCCTGACTGGTATTTTTTAATTGAAGATTAAACACTATGTGAAATTAACCGAGCTGATCTTGTAAGAATTCAAGGACATCCTCAACCTACTATTTGCTCAACAGTTTCTTTCACACCGCACCACCATTGTGGATTTCACATGCAAGTTTAATCCCATGTTTTGACTCTAACTTTTTAATGGTGCAATATTCTGACAGATGGGCCAACAAAACGAGGTACATTCTTGTGTCCGAATAAGAAACGCCTAATACAATTGTATTTTTGTTGACATGTACATTTAGGTCACTGGCCGTCTGATTCGGTCTCCATTAAAGTCTTGCAACGTCGGAAGAAAAACGACTATCGGCTTGACGGCTCTGAAGTGCATCTGAATCTTGGCTTGCTTTGGATTTCCGAGTAATCCTACACAGAGCACATTGGGAAACAACACTTTCCGACAAATAAGTTTATTTCTAGCTATCAGTGTTGCCCCCAACACAACATTGAATGGATTTAGCAAACAGTCCGCTCCATGCATACACTCTCACTCACTCAAAGGAGAACAGATCTAGAATAATACAACAGTGTTTTATTACTCCCCGCTCACTTAATGCGAATCTGGTTCATTGTACTTATGGAGGAGGATGCGACCATCATAAATGGAGTGGGTAATTGACCGCAGTCGTCCAAAGAGGCAACATTGACTATGTCGGGAGCGTTGTCCAACAGACAAAAGCCAGGTTAGCAACAAACACGGGCAACAGAATCAAAAATCAGGCAGTCAGCACAGCTCCCCTAGCTGAGAGCGACAGTTCAGATTGTCAATCAGGCCCGAAGGAGACTTAACTGAACTAAAGCAATAGTGTTCGGCAAACGGTCAAATCGACCCGCGAATGTTCAGCTATTCAGAACATGGACTTTGCCCAAACGTGGTTTGAAAAAGAACAAGAAATACGGCCGAGCAAGGTTGGAGAAATGGTGCTCGTTTCACTGCACAGTGGACATGCAGATCATTCGTTTGCCTTCTTGATTTATTATGTACTATCATGGGTATGAATAACTGGAAACATGCTTGTTTGTTATGTCGGGTTTATTCTTAATGGGTTGTGCAGTATTTTAAAGCGAGATCACAGTTGCCTATTTGGTTCACCCTTATCCTGACAATATATATATATATATATATATAATGTTTACCAAGCGCGAATTACGCAAGTGAATATCCACTGTTGCGTGAACCACTATTCCAATGACACGCAGCAATTACCACGGTTTTAGTCACTAGATTGACCTCGTCGGTCACTTTCCAAAGAAAGCGAAAACCACAGCTGATGATTTGCATTTGTTCGAAGTGGCATGAGGGGCCAGAAGTTAAACAGAATGGTAAAACCAATTACTCACTGTGCACCCAAAAGTTTACTCCAGGACCCAGAAATGAACCGGCAAATGCAAATCAATATACACAAAGTCAAAAACTTGCCTGATTCCAGGCTTTCTTAAACGTATTTCTAAATCCGTGCAATCAGTAATCCTGTCACCTTGAAATCATTGGTTCTCAAGTTTCCCTTGGGAATAACTAGTAAAGTCCGAGGTTGTGGATTTCTTCTTTCATTTCAATTGTTGGAAATGGCGGTTATTGTGAATGCTGTGGATGAAATGCTAGAAAATCGGTGGTGCAGTGCTTTTCGTCGAAGAGTTTGTTAAACCGAATAAAGTCACGATATCGTAGACTGTTCATCTGCACTAGACCTGTGAGCCCATAAAGCTTGTGCTCGATTTCACGCTAATCAAGATTATCCCAGTTCAGCCGCTGGAACGATCTAGATGCTTCTGGTGAACCTGTCCTTTGACCTTCAAGCATGGCGCTCTTCGGTTCACAATCACATGACCCCAAACGGCATGGGCGGTTCGCCGTACGTTGATTGGACGATGGTCTTTCAGTCACAAATTTCTATATTTTGAGATCTCAATTTCGACATATTCGTCAAAAAATTAATTTTGTTACAAATTCTCGATGAAGAATGATTGGTTTTCATCGAATCGCAACCTATGTTGAACTGGCTTTACTTGGATGGAACATCAACGGAGGAACCATGCCGCAAGCGTCCGACTGAGAAAACGAGAAATTAACTTGTTCTAGCATTCGGATGGACGAACACAATTTCCCCGGCAGCACACGACCGATTTCGCAATTATTCCAATTCGACACGTATGCATACCCGGTGCTCTCCTTCCCAACCATCCCCATACTTGTGCACTCATTTATTATGTTCTCCGCTAGAATCTTATTTGAACCATTAGAAACATGAATGGATCATGCGTCCATGCAAGAACCACAGGGTTATTCTTTGTAAGTTTTTCGTTGATTCGAACTCTTCCTGTTCCGTCATTGTGAATATTCTATTTATCTTCTGTGAACGATCCCAAGTTAGTGACACTTGCGTCACCTTCAAACCAACTTACGTTGTAGACGCAAATATTCTTGAATTTGCGTTTTTTTCTATTGTCGTTTTTTTGGTTTCTTTTTGCCTGTTTTATTATTAGCACGATTAAGTGCATGATCTTCAAGAAGAAGTTGTGGCCAGCCGAAGGATGGCAATACGTAACTGGTCAGCGGCGGGCTGGTTCAGTCGCACGACAGTTAGCTACAACGATGATCGTATGACCAAACCCTGCAGAATCCATCTAGATGTCACCGGCTACCCGATGAGATACATACCTCAGAAGAAGGTACCAGACACATGAATTGAGACAGCGATTTGCATTTTTTTCTCAGTCTCTTTATCCGATTCTCCGGGATCGTCTCGAATGTCCAACTGACAATCGGCCCACACGTCCAGTTTATCGTCTCGTATTAGTCATTTGATAGGTGGCCGGTCTGGTCCGTCCAGGTCCGATGTCCGATAAATGGGGTAAAGTTTTATTTGCGCACTACATGGGGGCTGGTCGCAATAGCCCTGACGCAATCCCTGCCAAATGTGCATTTCACATTCCCATGGTTTTTGTCGGGTGTTCACTCCATGTCCGGTGGGTTCTACATGCGCAGTGAATCATCTTTAGTCGAACAGTTAATTTTCTATGCATGCCAGTGTGGCACTTGAATCGTGATCTATTAAGCGTGCAGTGAGTCAGCCAACAGAATGTGCTTCCGTTTTGGTTGAGTTAGTCATTTAATTTGGCTAAATATTCATTACCTGATGTTTATTTAACTTAACGGTAGACTGTCACCGTCACTGGTAGGCATGCACACCCACAATAACTGTGGTTCACTATTCCTAGGTACATTGACACCCGTGAACTGATCCAATACTTTGACAGTGGCTGTAAACAGTTTCGAATAGAAATCCGACCCATCCATAACGTACCGTCCACTAATTACTAGCTGCCTTCTCCGGGACAAATGTTGTTTTATCGCATCAATTCGACCGCATCTTTAACACAACCTGGACTCCCGCTATTGCCATGAGCGTGGGTTTGCTGTTGGTTGATATTTTGACGCCCTTTGTCGTTCACATGATTTTCTGCCAGAAACCGGAGTAACAAGGACCCAAAAGGAACACTGGTGAGGTTTAATTATTGTACACAATTAGTTTGTCCCAAATGGTACCCTATCAGTTGGATCCGCTTTTGTTTGGGTTTATGTCAGTTTGGTCTCTGCGCGTCGTTCAAACGTTCGCCGAATGGGCTTATAGTGGTGTTATCGCGATCTCTCCACTTCGCTATCCGATCAGATGGTTTCACATGGCATGCGTGTTTGCGCACTTTACGAGCTTCTTATGAACCAAGTGATCAACTTATCAAAATTACCGATCACTGAATAAATGTTTCTTATCCTATTTTCATTCTCAAATCGATAGCAGAGAGTTGGCTACTTGGAGAAATTTTTCTGGGTCATACTTATGTCTCCGTTTTTTGGTTCGTTTTACAACTAACATACTGTACACAACCAGGAGTGACGCCCTCTGTCCCCCAACCCCCCCCCCCTTGGCCACCTGTTTGATTCCAAGTGCAATCACGTGCAATCGTATCCCGGTTTTACGATGATGATTATGAGAATCCTGGAAAAACGGGAGAAATAACAAAGTATCATAAGAAAATCAATAGTCTATACATCATTACCTCGTGCTGCTAACGGTCCCAGCTATTCTCGGCATACCGATTGTTAGTTGGTCTGCGAAGATAACTGGTATTGAGTAATAGGTTATTATCGGGGTGGTTTTCAATATGGCGATTCTCCCATCATAACGATGTGTTTCTAATAGTCTTACTTGAATGCTCGGGGAGATCAACAACGGTGGCTCTGGAAATGACTTTGTCTTTAGTCCAGGGACGATTGCACAAACGCCTAACAAACTGTGTTTTATTGTTTTCTGGTTTTCCGATACCATTGTTTTACTGTAATCGTATGAGGAACGATCGACATTCATCGGTACTTTGTTTGTATTGGTCCCTAGCTGACCAGCCACATGTCCTCATGGTGTACTTAGACATTAATTTGAACTGAACGTGTCAGTATCTAATACAGTGATTCCCAGCGTCGTCGTTGATCTGTCCTGAAGCATCCGATCTCAACAATCTCTGTGAATTCCTAGTAGTCTTGAGCGATTTTAGCTTGAGGACCAAGTGATTTTTCAAAACGGATTGGAAATTTGTCTGTACTGGTACACATTCGACAGACCAAAGAAAAACCGATTGCCTGAATCAGTTGTGTGAAACATCTGGGCGTTATCACCGGAATTACGCACCCAAGTGTGATGAGAGCATGTGCAATTCCCGTGACATAGTGTGGTTTAGCCTCGCTAACGTCTCCAATCCCGAGCAACCAATCAGAATTATCGGGACTCACGAGGATGAACACCGAACATTCGACGACGGTCACCTAACACTTTATGAATAACCTTGAAGGTGATTTCTAATTGTCGGGATTGCCTTGTTTTCAGCTGCTTAGTTTCAAGCTGAAGCCATTCCAATACGTGTAGGTGAATTACTTCCGGGTAGTATTAGGAGTAATCAGTTATTGTCATTATTTCCAGCATAGATGACACACCAAACTGTAGCGCACACGTAGCAATACCTCATTTCCAAAAGTAAAAGTTAATTTAGATCCGTTCCAACAAGTTTGTGAAAGTCACTAAATTCCAGTAATACATTCTCTCCCCAATTCTCCTTCACTTCTGTCCCCGTATTTTCCCGAATCTGTTGAACACCAGTTTTGGGCTACTAACGCGTGGCATTGAAGCATTTACCATGGTTTTGGAAATCCATGCATCTACGCTCAGTATCACCACTTCCTTCGGATATACTCAAGTTAGTCTGGAATTAGTAGACCAATTTCCGACTGACAATTGTCAGCCCATCACCCACCGACTTCTCTGTGCGAATCCCACTTCAGGCTAACCAAGTACTGTTTTGTTCCATGTTGGATTTCTGTGTACAGAAATCACCTGCAACAACAACACCTGCATTCCAGTTGACATGGTGAAAGTTCTCCGGGGTCTCTTCCGCTCTTTTGATAGTTCACCAACATTTTTCACATGATTCCATATTTCACTAAATTTTGACTGTTTCTTAGTAATGACTGAAATGTGACATTATCTATTGTACGCAAAAGTCTATACAATACAATGGTCAAGTTGTGATAGAGCTCTAGTGTACAACTTCCTAAAGTCAAATACAATTCCAAATCTTGGGTGAGAAGCCCGTCGGACGGTAGTCGACGAAAAGTAAATACTCAAGTAAATTTGAATTACGCCCACCTGCTAATTACGTGACTGGGTTATTTGGGTGCAACACTTAAAGCGAATGAAATCACCAACATCCTAGAACTGTGACATTTGCACGATACTGCAGCCTTCCCCTGCCAGTGAAGAGGACCGAATCTCCAAATAAAATGACACAAGATTCAATCTGGTTTTTAAGAACTTTAAAATCAATCATCTTCCACCTTAGAAATGCTGAGTATCAGGCGGTTATTAGTCTATTGCGGTTGTAAATTCATTGAAGCATAGGATCATCACTGCTCCTTCATCCTAACGGGACGCTTCTTCGTTTAGTCAGTTTAGAAAAAAAGACTTGGCAAAAATTATAAAACTACGAATGTATTATAATCGTTACTGCGCAAAAGATAAGTAGGGTTTTGGTGAATACTCAATTGATTTGAACGCAGGATTTAATTTTAAATGCTTGGCTGCTAAAGTGACTCCACCCATTAATAAAATCCCAAACTATTTCGTTGTCGATTAATGCTTCAAAAACACTAGTTTGGATTTCATGCAGCTGGAAGTGAAAATCTACCAAGCGATATGTATTGATAGGTGTAATTCCCTCTGCAGGGACGGATTATTTGTCACTTTTGTCGTATACGGATTCATAGCCGACCTCCACATAGTCTCGTTCCAAGGCTGCCAGATCTTCCCGAGCTTCGTGGAATTCATCTTCTGGCATGCCTTCTCCAACGTACCAGTGCACAAAAGCCCGTTTGCGATGCATTAAGTCGAATTTTCGGTCCAAGCGATCCCAAGATTTTCGAATCGCAGTCGAATTGCTCAGCATGGTCACCGCGCGGCGTACTTTGGCCAAATCGCCTCCGGGTACGGTAGCCGGCGGCTGATAATTGATGCCCACCTTGAAACCTGTGGGGCACCAGTCAACAAACTGTACGGTTTGTTTGTTTTTTATACTGGCGATAGCTGAATTGACATCGTTCGGAGACACATCGCCACGGTACAGCAGACAACAAGCCATATATTTTCCATCGCGTGGATCACATCTGACCATCTGATTGGCTGGTTCAAAACACGCTGTGGTCAGCTGACCCACAGTCAGCTGTTCGTGATAGGCTTTCTCCGCAGACAGGACCGGTGCACTCGCTGTCATGGGGAAGTGAACACGCGGGTATGGAACCAGGTTGGTTTGAAATTCCATCAGGTCCACATTGATCGAACCTTCAAAACGAAGTGAGGCCGTAATCGCGCTGACCACGTGGGAGATAAGTCGATTTAGGTTGGTAAACGTTGGTCGGTCCACGTCAAGGTTACGCCTAAAACATCAAAATTTGACGGAGAGTTCCAATCAGGATGGAAACCACTTGAAATAAAGCGAAAAAATACTCTGGTATGCAAGACAATCTGTGCCACAATCCAAATTTCAACCCAAAAAATGGGCGGATCATTCATACTTGACCTACGTATTCCTTGATGAGCTTTACTGAATTTCATTCATCACAGCAGTATCATACAACAGTTTGAAAAGAAGTAACACACATTTACCTATCTGATTTTACATAGGAAACAAAAAGATTTACGTTCCTTCTTGAGGTTTCGTGTTTGCCTTTCGCGGTCATAAAATAGCTACATTTTTCTCTTCTCCAAAGTAAGTAGCTGGTTGGAATTGGATACAAAACCTCTCAGTTGATCCTTTCTAGTGTACACGAAGTCTTGCTCAGAACTTCTCGGGTGTGGATAAGAATGAACCATTTTTGAGCACGAGCCATAGAAATAAAGTATTTCAGCAGCCAAAGGATGTACACCAAACTACAAAATCACTGCCATCTTTTCCAGCAGCTCTAATGAAGAACTGTTTCCAAGCTGCATCCATTTATCAGCACAGAGTGGACTGCGTGCATAGCCAACTGGTCGGCCACAACTATCTATTTGTCAAAATGCAACGATCCATTCTATTCTCAGGTAGCTATCGACTCTGACAATCAGCGTTGAATAACCTCATCACTGAATCTGCCGATCGCTGAAATTGATTAGCTGATGACCAAAAAGGTGTCAGCGATTCGTTGCCTACACCTGGCACCCAAAAAATGACATCTACACTGTCTGATCCCTGTTCTGCAGTTGTAGCCGCACTTATTCCCTTTGAAACTACTAGAACCACAGTGAAAAGGGACAAACAATAACTGGTTTTGGTAAAATCCCCGGTGGGTGAATCAATCGACCATGAATCTCCTGCCGGAAGCAGTGAAAATCCACCACTTCACAGGGTATTGTCCACCAACTGGTCGATACATTTTATCGACACTTCATCCCAAGCTTTTCCAAATGCATTTTCTGAACTCAGGTTAGTTGTCAAATTTCCCATCAGCACAGTCTTTAAGTAATTTCACCTGGGCTTGAGTCCAAGGCCATGGCATAAACTTTATCCCGTCATCATTCATGTGACGGTTATCCTTGCCTGGTGATATAGGTTATCGTACAGGCGGACTAGTGATTCTTACGAGTTATTTGTTTCTTCCTATGGACATTTTCCGATGTTGATCACTCCCCGAATAAGTTACATACTCTCCCTCGCGTTCGTATCGTTTGATCCTTCTTCTTAAACTTCCTCTGCTGACCTTCAGCATTTCGGTATCAGTGCCTAAAGATCTTTCTACCCCTCACACTTCACCAGCTTAGCTGACACTTTTTTCTGTTGGCCGATCATTTCTGAACCGTGATAATATTCTTACTAACATGAGTTTGGGTCGTCATTCGCATAAAATTATAGAGCGGACGTGTCGCGAAGTGAATGCCTGCGACCCCACCTTGACAGTTTGTGACGTCTCAACGCTAATACTTACTTGTGGCCGACTCCAGTTATCCCTAGACTGAACAACATTGCTTCATTCAGATCAGCCGCCGATATTGACATCGTTGAGAGTGAAAAACAGTGCAACGACATTGTAGTATTTGGACTCGAAATCGGAATACGGAATTCGGCCAATCTCAATAACCCACGAATACCAATTACTCACAGTCATGTGACTGGTTCCGACCAAAATTATGCAAACGACAACAACGAAATGGCCACAGAAGATGGGAAACAAGTCCGAATTGTGTTCACCACTCATGCGCTTATATTCAAATTCAAAGATACCCTGAATGGTGGAATGCATTCCGTCCGATGCCCTTAAAGGAATGTCTAGACTTCACGAGCCCCTGTCGTCACGATCCTCTTTGGCCGGTTGTCCAGGCAGGTTAACGCGAAGCTATACCGGATATTTCACCTGACTCACACATGGAATCATCACAGATATACAGACATTTTTGGCGCTGCGTAGTGACATCGTCTTTCTTCATAAGTAGTTCAAATCTCTCACTGAATTGTTACAATTCAGCAGCGTAATGTACCCTCTCATAAGTTCCTTTTCAATTCGGCAAATTTACTTGGCGATGGACAACCTTGAATTCAACTCATCTGAGCACCTTCGCCAAATGTGGGGTCTCTGTTAGTTCAACAATGCATAACAGATATTTCGGCATTTGAGCTGTCGGTTTTACTTGAGTGGTTCAAACACTTGTATCAGAGGTTGTGTCAGGTTCTTCAAGAACAGCTGTAGAAGAGAACACGACCAAAGCACGTGGAGAGGATACCAGACCCTGCGAAACAAATTAATCAAAAACGGATATCCAAAGAAGCGATAACTATATCAAAAGCATTCCATCCAAAGACTGCGGTATCAACAAACAAATGCAGCATGGCTAGAATTTGAGTACACAGCATGAACCGCCCCCATCCACGAGATACAGTTCAAATGGTTTCTCAAGCTAGTCGGACCAACACAGTCAGACGGAGGTCCAAAGAAACGGAAGCAAGTGCTTAGCACAAGAACAAATCGGACCGGGAATACCGGGCAAGTCAGAAGACGGATCTTGTGTGAACTTGGTTTGGAAAACAAACAACACAAACGGCAGAGGGAGATCTGCGGAAGATAACTGGTTTTGTTGTGAAACTCTGTTGCACAGTGGCTGTAAGAATTGGTAAAAAGACTAGCCGATTATGGGATAATTGTAGAGATTCCAAATTTTCCAATTCATCGATTTTCACTTTTGAACCGTTTCAGTGCCAGGTAAAATTTGAGGTCCTAGGGGCATCTGTGAATGTCAGAATTTAGAAAATTGTGATGAATTTGCGTGCAAATCACGTAATGCAGTCCGATACGGCTTACGTAGACAAACAGTCAGTGTGAACCCTAACGATGAGCGGTTGTGAAATCCAAGCATTCCGCGAAGGCGACTGGAAGGAAAGCATTCCGTTATTCGGAATATTTCCAACTTTGTATGTGAACCCATGAGCTGCAAATCCGACCCGAGCGTGTTTCCCTTCTGTTGTGATCATCTTGTTGGTTTGTTTGCGTGGCTTGGATCCAAGCCAATTCATCACTTGCTGGTCATTCGTATCCGCTCGCTGCAGTGACTGGCCGAATTTCGTATACCAATTCCAGGACCAAATATTGCAAATATCTTCGACCACATGGACGGTCAGATACGTTACATGCATTCGCGCATACGAATTAGCATACACACACGTCCCAACACAAGGCATACGCTCCTTACGCGTACGCATTGTCACGTGACGAACGCCCGTTGGTTTATCGATTTGCGCTTATCGATCACCATCGCTCGATGTCGGTATACGTGCTCTCTTTCATTCATTAAACAACCTGCTCGGTGAACGGCTGTTCTGTGTCCCCCAGTAATGGGTTCATAACACTTTCGTTTCCCTATTTTGGTTATTTCGATGATCCACTGACCTTTGATGAAATTCAAGCGCTATTCAGGGAAACAAGTTGTTATGGTCTATGAATAACGTCAGAAGAATCAGAAGCTTCGATCACAGTCTGCCACTCAGACGTTGAATTCGCCATCCATTTCAGAAAGCCAATGGCAATAATTCAAATAAAATGGTAGCAAGATGATTGTACTACGCTCATTCTACGTCTGGTTCGCGTGATATTTTGCCCTACAGCTACGCGGATGCATGCAGCTACATGGAACAAACCATCGCATTGTGATGGCTTAGGAACGAAAAGAAATAAATAACGCGACTTGCATTGGTTCCAAAGCAATCCATCAACAAGTCTGTTCTATATATATATATATATATATATATATATATATATATATATATATATATATATATATATATATATATATATATGTGTATGTGTGTGTGTGTGTGTAATAAAATTTTAGTGTGAGATCCAGTTGTTCTGATCTTTGTACCACTTTTGACCTCATAGTTTGGGTTTGTAGCCGGACATGGATTTGTTCTTCCGGATCGTTTGTTTAACCGAACGTTGACTGCCCAGCGCAGTTGCCATTTGCACGTTGCGCATGCACACTTCGCTCGCACGCTGTTGTCAAATATGCTCAACCTCTTAACACTCCCGAATGTCTTTTCGTTTTACCGGTCCACTTTCTGGGTTGTCAGCATTGCAATCGTGTAGCGCCGCGTAAGAGTGACGTATAAGTAGTCACAGTGGTTGATGGCAAGCGAACGTAATGTGAGAACCACATTAAAACAAACGGTATTACAGGTTTCTGCCAACTTCAGTATCTGTTTCTGTTTGGAGTTCGGGTACCACTATAAGTTTCGTAGCATCCCAACTACATCTACAAGTTGATACTAATTTATGGGCTACTTTGTAAACAATGAAATCTCACTGTGTACAATATTTTCCCAGTTATTGGCTCTCTATTTGCGAGGGCATAGAAGTCTAATCGGCATTGCGCCCGAGTCTGATAGAGTTGTCTTATTGGCTATCGGTGCCTGCGCGATGGTGGACTGTGCTAGGCAAATCGCGATCAATAGGCAGGCGTGAATGCAGTCCGATCGTATCAGGTGGTAGGCGAGAACAAATGGCAAGACCAGATAGAGACCATGCTAACGCACTGGCTAACGCATTGGCCACAGTGGCGTAATCGGAAGGCAGGAGTGCGGATATGCACACTGAAACGGTCATATCACGAGCGGTCTAGATTCGACAGTGAAGCAAATCAGATGAGATGGACTAATCACAGCGTGGCCCGATTTAGTGATGACAGTCACATGCAAACAAAATAGCCCACAAGCACGCGATGATTTTTACTAAATAAAACGAGATTTTTTGACCATACGGTTTGTTTGTTCTTGTCCGAGATAGTGGGAATGGACGATACTGAACTAGGGACAAGATTGACTGACTCGAGTAGATGTTGTCAGCAATGATTCTACTCCTAAGTGCTCTCTTGAGTAGCTGACATATTCTAATCCACACTTCCGAAAAAGAATGGCGGTATTCCGATAATGCGGCCGGAAGTTATAGACCAACTCAGTTCTGAATGATAAACCCATAGTTTAGCCCGACAAAGCGGAAGAAAGTATTCAGTAAAAGTGTTAATTGAATTATAGGAAAAACTACCGTGTAATCAAAAGAAACCAAAATTCACCAACGCAACTACAGCGAGTAGCACAAGAATAAAGAGAAAAGTCGGCTATAGTGCACTGTGGTAGTTGGACTGGCAATTAGCAGACAGAATTCGTTCAGTCGTGGCAAAGAGCGGATACGAATTAACAGTATGTGCTGAATTGGCTTCGACCCAATCTAAGCGAATGAAATCAACATGAAGACCACAGCTGAACAGGAACAAGTTCAAGTTCTATTTAGAACTCATGGATTTATATACAAAGTTAAAAATATTCCGATTATTGGAAAACTTTCCATCCAATCGTCTTCGCTGAATGTTTGGATTTCACGACCACTTGACTTCATGGTTCCCATTGGTTGCCTGTCTATGCAGGCCAGCGTGGAGCTGTATCGGACTGCATCACGCGACTTACGCGTAGACTAACCACATGCACCGGAATTTCACGCAGGTCAGTACCGACAACCACAGCTGGCTGGTGCGATGCTATTGGTGTTTAGGTTTCAACACGCAAGTTAACGTACAGGGAGGACCACGACTATAATAAACAGAACTTAGGAGGCAGTGAGTATACGAATTCGTGTCACGGAAGGATAAGGACAAGAAATTTGATTCAGTTAGCCCTTGGGTTGTGAAATTTAAGCTAGATGGAGAAAATGAAACTGTCTACAGGACTGACGGGTATGCAGTGCCTTGTCGGAAAACGTACTGAACATTATGAACCGAGGCTTATAGTAATGTGTTCATCAAAATTGAACTCAAGTCATGTGTTTACTCCAACGGTCCATTCGGGAACACATCGCCGATTCGACCTCCTTGTCATGACGTGAACAAGCAAGACTAGCTCATTGTGATAGATAAGCACACGCATTGGTAGCCACGCGCCAGTTAACAATTCACTTAACTTGACTGGTACGCGTGTATTTCCACATCCTTTCCAACCATTCGCATGGCAATTAGCCTCTAAAATTACTTCATGACATTCCAAACCTATCTATGATACATGCCGTTCAAATTCGGTTTGAGCTTATTTGCTCGGGCATGGTTCTGTGAATGCACGCGCCTAGCGGCTTGTGCTACCTAGATTAACTGAACACGGTAATCATTGTAACCTCAATGAGTTCTTTCGGATACTTGGACTCCGAACCACGAAAACCGACAAGTGTGCTTTTGCGGGCAGCTACGCGGCCAGTCATTCGGATACCGAATGACAATGGAATGAGAGAAACCAAATAGCACCATGTGAGTTGGTCCACCAATCGTTTTACCACCTTATCTGTCAACATTAATGTAGTTTGGCCGCAAACTAGGACTTGTCATTGCAATTATGTTTTGTCGTTTGCTTCAGAATTGAAACGGAACCTCGTGTTGACTCACAGGCCAGGCACTCACGCGAACACATGGCACATCGGACAGTGACTGCTCTACTCCACGTGACCATGCGCTTCTGATGCATTCACACGCACACACTGATTGGGCTTGTTTGTGTATGGTCGGACAGCTGACCTAGCCAGGCTGTTTAATTTATTCGGTGATGTACACAGGTATCCTCCCTGGATGTATTTTGTTTGAACCTAGATGTTACCGTTGCTGCTGTTTACTCGTCTGCACTAACTAATACTACTACACAGCCACTGAAATCGCGTTCGGAGACCACACTTTGGTTAGGCACTTGGCTCGGATTGAGAATGCATTAACAATTCTAGCTATTTTCATTATATCGCACACGACTTTCATACTCTCTGATAACAAGCCATCGCCTTTACGATTGTGCCCCGCATTCAAGAAAAAATTTCCACGAAAAGGAACTATCATCCATCAAACAAACTCGATCGGACGATGAGGAAAATCAAACTTACAGGAAAGAAGAAAATATTGATCGCTACGTGGTTTTCACCATGCTATTTATGATGTGCTAGGAGTATGAGTGTGTGGAAAGAGACGTCTTCCATGGCTGCTAGGGTTCACCATTCGATAAAGGGGAGTGGACCCGGCAACCGTGACCTTGAAACTTGGTTTGGCATAGAACTATACCAGGTGTCACTAGGTCAGGTGTTGTAAAGTACTTGCCACAGTCAGTAACCTTTTACCGTCGAAGTGGCCGATGGGTCTAGGGTTCGCGCCTCTGTGAGTTGTTGGGACAGTTGCTAGTTGTTTGTTTCCCGCCACTAAATTTTGGATTAAAGTGAAGTAGGGCTAAGAAAAACGAACTCTGTCAATCTCACTGAAGAAACTGTAGAATGAACCGAGGGAAAAATTATTCGGGGAACGGAGCTGAGCTCACTCACTGACAAATTTCGTAGATGGCTTCATTATCGAATAGAAACGTACAATCGCTGTGCTCCAGTGTGGCATGAGTCATCAGCACCGCGTTGTACGGTTCAACAATAACGGGTGAGATACACGGAGCCGGATAGATTGCGAACTGCAGTTTCGCTCGTCTCCCATAGTCCCCACTGAGACGCTGCATCATGCTGCTGGTGAATCCGGAACCTGTACCACCTCCGAATGCTTGGAAGATAAGAAATCCTTGCATAGAATCACACTGCTCTACCACACGACGAATTTGATCGCAAACCAGAGCTAACATTTCCCCGGTTTTGGTGTATCGACCTCGAGCGAAGTTGTTTGCCGCATCCTCTTTGCCACTAATCAACTGACTTGGATGAAACAATTGACGATATGTCCCAGTGCGGATCTCGTCTGTAGAAATCGATAGTGTGAAAGATGGGGACGGAGAACGGGTAACGTTGGTGAACAAATATATCAAATTGCCAACATCATAAATTATGGAAGCCTATAACTATTTATATTCTCTTGCATCTGATTAACATAAGTATTTAGCGTCGGCAAAATTAGAAAATAGAAACCCAGGGATTTCTTTGTCAGTTGGCTAATTTAGCCAAAAATCAACTTGTTTCCCAAAGTCATGAGCGCAAACAGAATCATCCTTGAAATTACCAACTTCATTGGGTAACAACTTTCCGGAAACCGGTGGACAGAAACACATTTGCGTATCGCATAGAATGTAGCGAAAGAAAAAACTACTGTGAGTTTTACAAATCTCCATAATGATGTTAGCATTCACGCTGAAGGTCATGGCAGTTGGTCCTCAAGCTGTGTCGTGAACATTTGATAACATCTCCTCGATATTACCTTGGAAAAGGTGGTTCTGACAAGAACACTGGTGTGCAGTAGAAATGGTAAGGTGATATTTTTGTTCGCATTTTGGCTACTGACCTCATCCTGGAGTTTCCAAGAACGAAAATAGCGAAAAATCTTGCAATGAACAGTTGTCTTCAGCAACGTTTAGTAAGTGACTTCGAAGATGCGATAAATGCTTTGTTGACAGGGCTTTGATTTTCAGGAAAGTTCGACCAACAATCACTATCCCGACTAACTTATCAGACAAGGTTTTCGTTGTGGAATCAAATGGGTCATGAATTCGTTCAACTGCTAGTCTGGGAGAATGCAACTCATGCCTAGTAGCTCAAGCTCCACATCTTATCTTTTTTACTTCCATTATTAACGAAACAACAATGTACATCAATTCTCAGGGAGGGGACCGCGGCCAGCAGAGGGCTGCCAAGTGGGGAAGCTGACCGGCAGTGGGAGGATTCGAACCCATGACCTTAACGTCCAAACGCCACGACCTTATCTGTTTGGCCTCCACCGGCCAACTGTTGAGGATACACTGTCATAAAGCATGGGTTAGACTTTTCATAGCTCATCGTCTGATAATGAAGTGAGCGATATCGATGAATCTACAAGCAATTCATGTGGTATAATCCAGTGCAGTTTTGCTGCAGCCCACTTACGCAATTCGTTAATCAGAACCGTCACGACACATCGACGAGAGGTACAAACATGTCCCATGTGTCATTGGCCCGAAGATATTCCATCACTGAGGATTTTTAGTTATGCAAAAATAAATACGTGATTTGTGAGCAGACCTCAACGTACCACCTAGCTACCGTGTCCTTTTCTTCAGTGGCGTAATTCTGGTAGGAATCTCTCCAGTACGTATTGGCTGTCCGTATCCGTCTCCATTGCCATCGATCGAATCATATTTTACTATATCGGGTACTAACATTACAATGGCAAAACGACCCGCGTCATTTGCAATAGCAACACCTTAGCATAACCTTGACGACAAACGGGTCCAGTGCAATTTCGTGTGTAATCTGTCTCCTGATTGCTTCAAAATTTCTGTAGTTTTCCGACCTAAATGAATCTTCTTTCTCGGAGATGACATGAGGAGGATCCTAATGAGTTGGGAATGTACCAGGTGCAAGAAACAAATGGGCACATCGGAAACTGAGCGACTAAAGGAGCTTAGGGATTTTCCAGGATTTTCTTAGTTCGGTCCATTATCTCGCTGTCGTTCCTGTGGTTCCCAGTGTGAGCATTAGAGTTGGGCTTCTTCTAGACAGGACCCGAACTGGTAGTCATTTGTGTAATTTGTGGTCTAAACCCGTCTATTGCTTCGGCAAAATTCATCCGCCGACCGTACTTCAAATCTGATCTGAAGATAAATGTGAGAATTCTCACATGGAGCGAACCGGTTCAGTACGGGACTATTTATATTACACAAGTTTCATTTTGTTTTAGAACTTACTAAACTAATATCCGGCAATTGGATCCAAACGGACGGGTACGGCTTTGTTTTAACCTTTATGAAACAAAACACGGCTATCAGGTGGTCAGCATCGTGGCTTTCGGGTATAAGTTTTCGTGGTTCAGACGCTCTCGCAGTCAATTGGTTCTCTAAGCGGAAGCTGTTAACTGTTTGGAGTTCCGTTACTGAGACCATTCACCCTGTCGAATAATCAATAAAGGAAATAAAGACTGTTGTTTAACTGTTGTGCATAGGTGTTTTCGCTGTACGTCCATCATGTGCACACGCCATCCTAGTGCACGGACGCACTGGAGCAAGGGGACTGGCCGACCAGACCTTGCCCGTGACCTTGAATGCACTGGCTAATCGTTCGGTCCTCGATCTACGGACTGGTGAGACATCCAATCCCGGGCATTGTCCACTTCGCCGACCTGGAACGTGTGGATGTGCGTACCAATCACCGGACCTTGTACGCAGCACTGTCGTGCGCTACGAGTGCATGCTCAAGAGCGAGCTGCATCACAGCGAGTGCGGTAGGAACTCCGACTAATTAGCCCAGGGGATTTGATTAGTTCTGTTGGTGCATTGTGAACCTGTTCAAAAGCAGCCGCAGCGTAACCTATCGGCTGGCTCGGAGTAGATCGGATTCCCTCGAAGATTTACAAAGTTCCCTATGTACTACAGAACTTATCACTATAAGAGCCAGAAACAACCCTATCCCAGAATGGCAACTGATGTAGGTGGTTAATCATGAGCCATTTGCATCCCGCTGGCTTAGCAAGTCGTGGTCCACGTGTCACACCGAGCTCGCTGAATCCCCATTCCTTCGCGACGCCCGCCGGCAAACAGAAATTATTTTGTAGTTGTGGCTAACTGATACTGGAGTCTGGACTCGACCCAGCAGGTGTGGTGAGAATCTGTTGGGTAAGTTGTTTTTGTCGTGAAAATTTCTACTTCCTTTTCCATCGTCGACGTTCAGACTCAAACCGAGTCCCTTGAGTGGCGGCACTACAATTCTGTGAAATCACTACCTCAATGTTTCCCTTGTAGAAACTTGATTTCGTGGTGGCCTCGGTTTGCCATTGCAACCATTCGGAGATATTTCTTTAAAAAAACGTGATTGGTTTCCACCCGCGAGTGGTCGCAAGCACTGTCACATCTCAATGGTCTTCTGTTCCATCCAGAGGAAGCAATTGTGCTGTCTGGCAGGTGGCTGTTAAATGCACCCCTCCGGTCAGGATGTCTACTCCGGCGTTGTTCAGCACCGGTATCTGCTTTTTCCGTAAAAATTTCGGACCTCACCCATGTAACCCAATTAGTGATTCATTTCCATATTTGCATCATCTGTGCGCAACAGTCGTGGCTAAACCCGGGTGCTGCAAACTCATTCGTATCGATCGATAACTTCAAGCTATACAGGCAGGACAGTTTCCAACAGGAAGAACACGAGGCGTCATCTGCATACACGAACCGTGACTGAACCCGGATATCGCTGATTTACTGTGTCGATAGACAACTTCAAACTCCATCGGCAGGACAGAGTTTCGGACAAGAAGAATACTAAGGACAGTGTAGCAACATGCATAAACTCCTTCTGGTCTGGTAAGCCCGAAGTTATTTATACATATGCGCTAAGCGGAATTGACTGCCTCGTGGCACAGCATCATTCTAGGTTTTCTTACCATACCAGCACAATCATAACAAACTTATAAATTGCCCCCTTAGCTCGCAACAAAATATCGCATCTTTTTTCGATTCTTTTCGATCATTTGTTGTTCCTCCTTTTGAGGATGGTCTGCATATTATTGTGGGTAACTTCAGTTATGCATCTACCCTACCACTGACTGTGTTTGATTTGACCAATCTCTTCGTTTCCCCCACCAGATGCGGCTACATTTTAGACAAGGTTGTTACCATTCACCCTGATTTCCTTTCCCTGAAACTGCGTGCTCCAATTTCGAGTAGGGATCATTGTTTGCTTCTCCTAAGGCCTAACATATACTCTAGGTCAGCTTTCTATTGCTTCAGTTAAACAAATCAAATCCAAGTTCACCTCCGTAACTTTCACACACTAGCTTTACTCTTCTTCATGAATCCCTATCAATCATATCTGCTTGTTTCTCATTTGAACCCTTGCTCAGTGACAGTGTCAAACATTTTACAGAGGCGGACAACGCAATCTTTAGTATTTGCTGCTCCTCAGAAACACCATTCGCCTCAAATGACCATCTATCCACCCAGAAACTGAAATCTCTAGGAAGACGCAAGGAGCACTTCTACAACTCCTGTAGTAATTCGAATGTTGGGTATATTGCCAACCTAATAAAAGCTAAAATCAAATGCATCGACACTATATTCGCCAGCCAACTCTTGAGTGGTAACAGCAACCGATTCCTGTGGCAAGGCATTCGACTGTTGTGTGGGAAGAAAACGAAACGCGAAATTCTCTGCGGATGTCGACAGCATCCGTCCTTCCACTTATACCCCGGCCATATTTGGACAGAGTGATGATATGACAGCCACAAGTTTTCTTGGGAAGAGGTGCCCGACCTTCTCCGAACCACTAAAATTACCACAGGGCTTGGTCCTGGCAGCCTGCCCTCAGCTCTTTTAAGGCATGGTGCTGTGGCTCTGACGGATGCATTCACTTCTCTGATTAACTCATAATTAAGCTCGTCTTCAATCTCTGACCGTTGAGGACCCGTCATCATTATTCATATCCCAAAATCTAGCAGTTCTAATACTTCAGCAAAACGCTTTCCTGGACTATTCGTCGGCATTTGACTCAGTCCAACGGTCTCTTATGCTCCATAAACTGCAGACATTTGGTTGTCCCAGTTCTTTGTTAGCATGGCTGTCTGATTACTTTAATAACCGATCCCACTGCACACGAATGGACGGCAAAACTTCAAAACCGTTGAGTAATAACTCAGAATTTTACAGGGCGCTGTTCTTTCACCGTTTCTTTTCTCTACTTACATCGGCGACTTATCAACTAGAGACATTTGTTTAAGTATGCTGATGATGTTGCCCACTCTCAAGCCGTTTCGAACAACGACACTTTTCAAAGTTCCTCCGACAAATTATTTTCTGTTTTTGATTTCTCTGCACGAGCTGATTTAAATCTTAACACATTTAAATGTTTCGAATGTCTGTTCTCTCTCTCTTTCTCGGTCGGCCTACCCATCCAAAACGTCTTCCATCAACTCAAAAACTCTTACCAGGGTTGATTCTGTGAAATATCTAGGAGTTACTACTGATAAAAATAGGAAATGGACTTCTCACGTTTCTACCTGCGTAAAGAGTCTCCGACGGTTGTCATTTCAAATCAGGAAGCTTCGACCCTACAAGGTTAAACAAAGCACAATCTCTCGATTTGTATAGCAATGTGTTTTTCTAGTCCTTCTTTACTGCTCTCCTGTTATATTTCCAAGTTTACTTAAAATGTGCTTTAAAATTCGTCGCCGGGGGCTATTAATTATTAGCCGGGTGTCTTTCATACCACTAACTGAATTGTCCCTTAATCTATGTGATCAATACTTACCCGCATGTGAAAAATTTGCTCACTAAATACTTTCATATCCCACGCATCCTCTGCACTTCGATCTTTCAAAGTGCTGCTCTCATAGTTCTACACGAGCAGCTTTTCGTTCCATACCCTCTAGCATCAATATCTATTGGAACTCCTTTGCCCCCATATTTAGCACGCATTTTGACAAACTGTGACCGTGAGTCGTTCGACTTCCTGAGCGACCTATCACAGTGTGCTCAAATCATTCCTCGATGAGTTTTATTCGATTTTTTCTAGGTGCTAGGTGCAACCTTTTTTACCTCCCCCCCCTCCTCGTTGGTTGACGGAAATGCGAAATCATATTTTGGACGCAAAAGTCGATGCAATACAATGCAATGCCTGCCTGGAAGAGCAGAGTCACCCTAGGGTTTCTCGTTATATTATTATATCTATAACAAACCTATTCATGACCGCCTTTAGCTAACAACGGAATACCTTGACTTTTTTGGTTCCTTTTTGACGGTTGTTCTTTCCCTTAGTGATCGTAATTTGCACATTACTGTGGATAATTTTAATTAAGCATCGACCTTACGATTGGCTGTGTTCGATCTAACGAACCTTTGCCTTTCCCCGGCCGGGAGAAACTCCATTTTGGATAGTTGTCGCGAAGTACCCTATTTTTTCCCTGAAATTGCACGCGCCCATCTCAACGAGTGATCACTGTTCTGCTACGGTTTAGGGTATTTTGTCCGTCTGTTTTCATTCGTTCAACCAAACAAACCGAATCCAAGTTCACCTCCGTAATTCCGAGAGGAGCACTTTTACAAATCTTGCTACAATTCACGTATATCCACCCTAATAAAGGTTGAAATCAAACTCATTGGCAAGACCTTCGCGAACCATCTTTCGGACTGTACCAACATCACAGCTCCATGGCAAGCCATTCCAGTTTCGTGTGGGAAGAAAAAGAGATCTGAAATGTTTTGCGGTTCTCGATAGTATTAACTGGGCGTTCACCCATCATTCTAACCATACCCCAATTACATTTGTTTAGGACCTTGACATCCTAGTTACTCAATTTCTCAGGAAAGAGATGTTTAAGCTTCTTCGCACCCTTAAAATTACCACGTAGTTAGATCCTGACAGTCCACCTTCGTCTTTCCTAATTCACTATATTGTGGTTCTGATTGATGCATTGACTTCTCTAGTTAACATGCCGTCAAACTTGTCTCTTATTCGTGACTGCTGGAGACCCACCCATCCAGAAACCTGTTGATTCGACTGCTTTGGTCAGGTATTTTCTCCCATTACTTTAACACCTTTCTTTCTTAAACTGACATGGTGTGCTGTGCTTAGAAGCCTGCCTTATCCCATGAATCCCCTTCGGTTTGCCTATAAATCTAACAGGTCTTTTTTGGACGTTATTGCTTCCCTTGCACATTATATTTGTAAGCTCTTGGATGTATCGATAAAATGTGCACGTTGCGCCCTCCTAGACTATTCGTCTGCATTCGATTCAATCCCACGATCTCTCCAATTTCACAAACTAGAAACACTTGGTTGTTCCAGCCCGTTGTTAGCGTCGCCGTCCGATTATTTTACCAACCGAACTTACTGCCCGCAAGCGGGTAGCTGAACGTCAAAACCGTTGGTTGATGACTCAGTTGTGCTTCAGGGTATAGTTCATTTACCGTATCTCTTGTTTACTTACATCAACGACTTGTCAGTTAGTTCTCCCCGTCACCATCAGCATACCTAAGTATGCTGATGGCGTTGCCCTCTCGGAGTCGTTATTAGCAGTGAAGGCTCGCAATTTTTTCCGACAACCTATCTTTCATTTACGATTTTTCTGTACAAGCGGGTTTAAATCTTGACACATCTAAATGTTTTGGACATTTTTTTTGTCTCTCCCCGTCAGCCTGATCTTCTGAACTATAGGTCATCTACTCAGACAAACTTCCAACTGTTGATTCCGCTAAATATCCAAGGGTTATTATTGGTAAAGATTTGAAGTGAACTTCTCACGTTTCCGTCCGTGTAAGGAATACTCGAGATTTGTCAGTTAAAATCAGAAAGGTTCGACAATACGCGGCAGAACAAAAAAACATGTCCAGCTTTTTGTGCTGTTCTCTTATTTTTGCCGGCCTACTTAACGAGAACTTGCAAGTTCCTCACCGGGAGTTGTCAATTATTAGCCGTGTGTCTTTCATACCACAAAGCAAACTGCCACGAAACTGTGTGGCCAACATTTGTTCACAGATGAAAAGTGTGTTCACAAGATTATTTCACATCCCACTCATTTTCTACATGATGATCTCTTAAGGAGTAGTTCTCACCTTTTTCTGTATGACCCGATTTTCCATACCCTGCAGAATACACGTCCATTAGGAATCCGCTGTCTTTTAGTTAGCACTCATCCTGACAAACTTAGAGCGCGTGATATCAACGGACCCCGCGAGTGATCTGTTGCAAAAGATCAAATCATTCACCTGACGAGTTTTACGTCTTATCTTCTTTTCATTTTTTTCACATTATTGTTTTTTGACTAAAGTGCAACATTTTTGTAAGCCGACTTTTATGCAATAAAATTTAGTGCGACACATACTGCACTCCAAATGTAGAACTTGGTATTGCGGCTACCTGCGATCAGTTGGCACCATGCAGCCTTCAATTACATGGCAAAAGTTAACGGGCACAAAACTGTCTAGTACGAAAAAACACCAAAATTATTGCACTAGAATGTTTACTTGGTGCTTGAACTTTATTTGCCTGGTATTCGTTCGGAAACTAAATGGGGGAAAATACAAGACTTCTTTGAATATTTGTTAAATGGACTGAGCATGATGTACTGTTTGTCGAATTCTGAGAAATCAAAAAATTCAGCCGAGGTAATGGTGACCAGAATCAAAGGGATCCGACCATTTGTTTGATATCGTTCTTACAATGCAAACAATGATCGATAAAATCAGTCGAGTCCGCTAGGAACACGATAAACCATCAGCATCCGAGATAATGTGAAGTAGTGTGAAATGTGTGACGACAAAAAAGTAACACCAGAAATTCATTCACTTTAGACGGGCAAAAAATTATTCGCTTTCTGTTCGAGGCAGTGATCAGTATTTTACACGGCCCGCTACTAACGGCTTTGCACTTGGCGTTTGAAACCGATGTTATTTTGCACTCCGGTGTGGAATTTCGGTTTACCTTCCTTCCCAACAGTCCATACTAGTTTCCAGTCGAACTGAAATCACGACTGCCGACCTGTCAGGCCAAGCGGTAGTTTCCGAGAAAAAGTAATCATGCGTTTGTGACACACGACGGACGTGTTGTATGACTTTTGTATTGCAAAACTGTTATTTCGCTTATGTTCATTGCCACGAACGACAACAGAAAAAGCCCAAATGTGTTACCCTAATTTGCCACTTATCGATTGCGAGCCTAATGTGAAACGGACTGCATACAATTTTAGATGACTTAGCAGCAAAACATATTTTATATATATACATATATATATATATATATATATATATAGTGCACCATGATGACGGAAACGGTACCCGAGCTTGGAAAGACGAAATTTCACCATAAGCACCAACAATCACGGACGCCAGCGTTGCATTTCGCTCGTACACACGAACGTCTTAATGAGAACCGAGGCTTACTTAAGGTTGCGTCATCAAGTGCGAATTGCCCAAGGCCTTTGCTAAATTTGTAAATTCAGAACTACCAATAGTTTGGTCGGATCTCCAGCATAATGATCCGAATTTTCATTTGATCAGACGAAGCAGCTTGGTCTGACTGTAGTCACAATAATCATTCATATTCTTATGGTACATATTGCTCAACCGTGTGCATGGACCCCGTGCCATGAAAATAATGGCGAAGAACGAAAACAATAGAAGAAAAAAAAGAGAAACAAAAAGAATCGATGAGAAGACCTCAACGCACATGCTAGCTCTACCATTCTCCATTTCCACACCGTCGTCTATCTATCGAGATCTATGACTGTTCTGTGGTCTGGATACCAGCCGTTCCGAAGTACGGGGTTGCTTTAGGGGCCCCGGGCCTCCGACCTTTAGACAAACGACTTAATCCACAAGGGGATATATCGATCTGTGGGTCACACAACCCACTGGAGACTTGTGTCTCTAATTGTTCAGTTCATACTCCTTTCGGAATGGGCTGAATATCCTGGGTACCCATGCACTCGTTCTTCACGAACGTCGGTGAGCATAGTGCTCTATGTATTTTATGCCGCCCGTGGTTGGTTTGGAATCAGGATTTATCCATCTTCCTAAATTGTTACCAAAGGTGAGTCGATCGGACGGAGGGTGCCGGACATTCGCAACGGAGGCTCAACCATGAGCGCGCAATTTCCAGTCATCATACTTGCCACTCATTGATCTGCAGAAATATGACAATGGAAGAATTGGTGATCGTCTTGCGGAACATAGTACAAACAAATCCTCAGCTTTTCACCAGGAATTTGGCCCACTAATTGTTTCGCGGTACTTCTTCTGCAAGACGTATTTCTAATTCATCTATACTTCCACCCTTTAAAACTGTTTGACGATATTCCATCGATAAGTGATGATGCCGAGTGGCGTTCGTTACTGTGAGTGATTTGTTAACTCACTCAAATGAAAAGCAGCTGGGATTCAAGATATATTATAACCTCATGCCTTTAATTGTTTTCATGGCATATCTGAAAGTAGCAAGCTTGCAGTTGCAAAATGACAGAAGTTTGTGTGGTGATTTTCAACTGTACGTGTACTTTATGGACACTGTACGTAATAGTGCACCTCCGCGCATAAGTCTACTTTTGGAGTTTTATAGCCCATTCGTTGTTGAAAACGGTTTTAGATTAGGCGAAGTTTCTGCCAGTCCATTCGTGTGTATGTTTATATGTCCCACTTTAGGAATAAACACCTATAGATAAGAATCCAGAATTCACCGATATGTTACGCTTGCAAACTTAAATAGCAGTTGTAGCATCCACTAACTGCTCACCAGATGTCTCCAAGCTCCTCATTATGGTCGGGGTGGGTGTCTCAGGTTCCAAGCTCGCCCTTTGTCCGGAACACCTCTCGAACAGTGACCTTGGGCCTTACATCTCCTCCGGTGGGGGTCCTACGTGCTAACTTCTGCCAGCTGAAATGTTTTCATCATGGTGCAAGGACAAAGGCGGACTTCCCGGTGGATTGATCTTTGGTGGTCACTCTAGGAGAGACTGTTAGACCCTGATTCCGAACCAATCACGGACGGTGCACGAAGCAAACGGTACAATATTCACTGGCGTTTGTGATGTAGGGGTGAACTGGGCACCCTGGAAGTCCGACCTCATCCGAAGGTCCTATGAAGCGAGCCGACGATCAGCGGTCCTCAGTAGGTTACAGACTCCACACATTCTATTATCCTGAGGGTCAAATTCGAATGGGCAAAAGAAAACCACCTGCCTTGGTATAGGCAGACGGACTGTACTGCGCCCGTAAATAAGTCAAGAACCCTCCAATTCGTCCGTCTAATTTCTGTTGTTGCAATCAAGACATAACGAGAGAGACCAAAATGTACACACAACAAATTTAAGGAGACAGTTTATTGCACTAGGTGTCGCAGTTGCGCCTCCGACTGGTCATTGAAAGGTTTAGTCGGGAAGGTGGGAAGGTGAACCACGAGCGACCGCATCGATGGAGCGTTGAATTTATGTAAATACCAACAAGTCATCGAACGTGACATGCTTTCAGCTTAACTAATATCGCTTGCCATAAAGATTGGGTGAGTATTACGAACGCTATCTACCCACAGAGGTTCATATTGCCATGTATTACAGATTTTGTTAAGCAGGACTCTCGCATCCTCAATCCATGTTACTCAAACTTAGGGAAAAAGCCAAAAAAATGAAAACTTGTTGCTGCTAATTAAGAATCAATTGCCACAAGTAGTCTACATTCGACTGAAAGACACTCTACTTTATTCATTGCACCGTATCCTGTCAAATCCGAGGGTTTATTGCCTTCTGAAAATCTCTGATTTCACTGTTTAAAAAAGTGATTTCACCGCTAAGGAGAATAGCAAGTGTTTGTATGTCTTTTTCTTCTACGTCTTTCACTCGCCCAATGGATAATCGTACCGTGAAGAATTTGACCGGTTCATTAGACTCAATGACAGACTTCGAAAACCAGATCAATATTGGCTAATCCATTTCGTTTCGTTCCCCATCACACAGAAAAATGGTTTCGTGACTTCATTGTGCAAGAGAATCTATGGTATGATCTCAAATTGTCATTGAAACTATTAGTCGTAATCAACAATGGAGATTAATGACATCTGACAGGGAGGCGGTCATCAAAGATCTACAATCTGACAGTTTATCCAATTACTTTTGATTCAGGAAAAAATGGAGAATGTCATGAAATAAGAAAAATATTTCACAACGGTTGTTCACTTCAAACACTGGTTACCCTGAAATCCGCACAAGCACCGTGAATCAGTGATGGATATTGTAATATGTAATCATAACCAACCACCGATCACACATGTGGCCTGTTGACTGAATTAGTCTAAATGAGATCGCCTGTTTGGACTGATGAGACAGCTCACCTGTAAACCTAACGTCCCGCGTTTGCAAACCTAAGTGCTGACCAAGGACAATTTGGTTGCCAGTTTAAGTTCATCGGCTAAAGCATCAGCCCTTATTGTTTTAATTTGTTTTTTTTTAATTGCATCTGCTGAGAAATCAAAATGGTACGTTCATAAGTGACCAATCAGCATTGGAATGTTGTGCTACCTCGCGATCTCTAAAAGTCCATAAGGAGAAACAGTCTGTGGACGAAAACATGATAGCGTGTCCATAACTAGAACACGAGTGATTCGGCTTTTGAATGCTGCTCCGATTGGGCACGATGGCTGCAGAGATGCGTGTGGAACCAACCAAAAGCAGTAATACTGAGAAACGAATCAATAAACAACCCAATAGATGTGAAGCAACACCACAACAGACAATTTTCTGGATTCGTGAACCAGTTGGTGTTAATAAGAGTCATGCAGCTCATTTTATCACATTGTTGCCGGCGACTATGCAATAGAAGCAGTGGATAGTATTATAAAGCAGAGAAGGGAAGAGGTGTCTGCTCTGGCTTCTACTAGTCAGCGATAATCCGTTCTATCTCCCGTTTCCGCTAGCTTTGCTGAGATCGGTCAAACTGGGGAGACACTGGTTTTCCCTTACTGGAACAAAACAGATCACACACGGATTTTCCCTGGTCAGCATTCAGTGACCGATCAGTTCGCTGCATAATTTAGCTCATTGCTATCGACTGAAATTATCATGCGGCATTTTCGCTTAATCGATCTATTGAAGCAAGCGATGCGATATCACCGTACTTGTCTTGACCGTAAGCCACGATAATGAATACATCCGCTACCCCTACAGATGGTTTGCAATGAATCTTTAGAGTCAACGGTGTATTTGCAGCTGAACGGTCAGCATATACGTCTCCACTGATGCATTCACCAAGGGGTTACAGTTTGAGTGACATTAATTTCCTCATTTCACAGAAGAACGAAAAACAGTTGGGACTTAATTAAGCTTTTTTTACTGTGGTATTAATCCGAAGGGTGCGTTAGTACCAAATACTTGGTAACTTTGACCCATTCTGGACACGGTATCTTCGTTGTCGTTGATGCTGGTCCAATCGCCACAAACCAGCGTTCCATGGATTGCTTGTCTACTTCGATCCCGAGTACGGAATGGAAGCCGTCTGATTTTCGGCTCTTGGACGAGCACAGATGATTAGGCAGTCAGCACTGTGACTCTTTAATGTGAACTTCGTGATTTCCAATCCTCCTGCATCGTGACCATCTCTCCCTATTCGGCGGCCGGAACTCGACTGTCGTGCCTGGTCGTTAAAGGGATGTATTTAGGTTGTATCTCTTACGAGGTGGCATGTGAAAAACAAAATAGGGGCCATTTATGTGTGATTTTACGTGAAATCCGGTTCTCAATTCAGACCGGGATTGATTAACATGCCCATGTGGACAGTTGATCCAAAATCCGATTCAAAGATAACGGTAAAAACTGATGCTTGTATTTCTTTCAGAAAAATAGTTCCAGTCAGCACCTAATTGAAAATGTGAACCGAAACTCGTTAAAACTATGATGAGATTAGTAGTGATAGACTCCTAGGGGAATCAGCTAAGATACGGTTTTGGTTTGTCGAGATGCGTACTATGAGGGCAGTGGAATTCGTCTAATGTTTCGGGTCGATGTGGTACGAGAAGTGGAAAGTGCGAAACGAGATCGATATTCTGGTAGATCGTCGTGCAGAACATACGTGGGACATGCACATTTATCACCACGCGCAGATGAATACTGATCAGCAGAATGAGAAGTACACAACTATTGGCTGACAAGACTTCAGTGGAAGACTTTAAATTCTTTCTTCGGCAAACCTGTGAACCAAACAGGATAAGAAAAATACATTAGTAGACAAAATGGGAAAAGGGCACTCTGTTTCACAAATAGCCTAACCCCCCACCCACCCGTCCATCCTATTAAAGCGCCGGAATCCGGTGCATGTCACTGAAGACGCTCGCATTCAATTATCGTTGTTCTGTGATTCGGCCAGCCCGTGTTCAGTTTCGCGTGCCTTTATTGTATCATATTTGGGTTTGTCGATTCTGTCCCATTGTAGTATGGTTGGCATTCAGAGGACGTGTGTTGCGTGGGTCGAATAAACGCTTGTCGGTGAGCTTTTGGATAATGGAAAGCCTGACCCGGTAGTAATGAGAACATTACCGCTTTGCGTAAGTCATCAGCTCAAAAAAGTATCAGGAAGGCTACTAAAATGTGCTATGTAGGTGTATCAATGTACTCCGTGGTCCAAAGACCAAAGGTGTATAGATGGAGTTAAAGAACATGAATCCAAGAGCACGAGCTGGATGGAGATTACCTGTCTTGTTTTCGGAGTAGCTAATGATGGGTACTCCTAGAACAGAACACACATTTCTTGTCAGAAATAAAGACTTTTTGCTGCCTCTGAACCTCGACGTGGTGCATCAGTTTGCTCGCCTCCTTGATCCAACTAGCTATGCAGGAGGGCTTCGTAAGGGAAGGCCACGTAAGAATGCCAAAAGTACAAGACCACTTTGATTGGTTCCGATGAGTCATAAGGAGCTGAAACATGAACAGCGCGCGGGCATGGGATTGGACAGACCACAAGCCCGAGGAGAAGTAAGGAGTCTGCCAGGTACTCTTGTCCGCGGATTGATTGAAAGAAGTCTGATTTTGTGATACCCTCAGATACGATCGGGGCGCATTCGATATGATGACCAGCGAATAGACAGCATGCCTTTCAGACGGAGAATAATCGGCTAATGAACTCTATTGTGAGTGGATCTGTATGGACGGTTTTATTAGGATAAATAAACAAAACTGTCGGTTTGAACGTCCAGAGTCCATTTTGGTCATTCTCGCTTGATTTGGCCAGTGGGATGGAACTAGAATAGAGGCGACCGACTGAAGGTGATTGAGTTAGCGACAACGATAAAACAGGCTTGTCTCAAAACGAAAATTCAGTTACCTCAAGAACGTCAGTGGGTAAGGATCTGAAGCAACAGTCTCTTGGTTCGCTAAATCAGCGGTTGATTTGAGCCGGAGGCCCAATCGGATAAGGATGAGTAAAAGGACAACTTATCCAACTATATGGGCTTCCACTTAACCATCCCAGGTGCATTGAGTACAGATTCTTGTTGGAACTGAAACTTTTGGCTGAAAACCCTAATCGTTTTCTTTCATTGTGACTGGACTCCCCAAAAGTAACCCCACGATTACAAAGAATTGTATACTGCGTCGGTCTTCGCACAGAACAATCAGGTCTGCATTTTCAGCTCAGAGTTCCCTCGCTTTTATTCAACGTGTCTTTTGTCGCCAAAAATCTCCGTGTATCCCCTCTACCTACCCATAATCTTCCGAGTGAAGAAGCGTTCGACACCTGCAACGGTTCATTGACAGATAGTGTCCTAATTAGTTTTCACTCTTACAGCCCAATTTTTCCACCAAACCTGGTCAATCTCTGAATCCAGGCTTCTCCAGCGTGCGTACTCTTACACGGGCTGGTGAACAAGTGTACTTGGCGCTGACAATGAACGTACTGGTGACTAATGTCTGCTGGACTAGTGAAACACGAATTCAAAAATCGAGTACTGTAATTCCAACAGATTTGCCTAGTATCATGTTTGAGTATTTCTTGCACACGTTCGGAGACGAAGAAACTCGACCTGCGGATCAAATAAGTGCGGCAGTTCTGACTGACAAAACCGAAGTGGTCTTGGTTGTTTATGTGCGGAAAGACTACAGGGGTGGGCCGACGTTTGGCCGAAATGTTTTGTTCAGCGCTTCTTATATGTCGCCCTGGTATTTGCTCCGGCAAATGGAGGCATTGATAAGCAACTGGATGATGTTTTTGACGAATTTGCCGATTTCGTTCGTAGGAGCAAAAGTTCTGACAGTGTGATGGTAGTAGGTGATTTCAAAGCACAAGTTAGAAAACAGTGCATCCAAAACCTGTTTCGGTGAACGTTGCACCATGCCTGCACAACGAACAAATAACGGTGAAAGGTTTCTCCAATTCTATGCAGACAATCATTTATTTCTATCTAGCACGAATTTTTGATACAACTCGCATTGAGTGACGGTGCGAAGCCCCAACTCGACTGGCAGTTTAGGTCAGATAGACCATATGGTAGTAAGGCTAATATTGGTGCAGTTTTGTCCAGGGATGGGGACCGGACAGTGCGTTACTTTTAATTGAATTTTCATTCCAGCGCATTGGTCATCGAGGCCAGCCGAAAACCACGGTTGAGCTTAGCTTAGTTTGCACAACCATTAGTCTTACACCAGAGTGCTCTGGTTTTGGTTATTGCCTTACAGCAGCATTTGTTCAAACAGAAAAACAAAAGGGAACAGTGACGATCGATTGCGAAGTAATGAACCGGATAACTATACAAAAGAGAAGAGATTTCGAGTGCAAGAATTCCACTGGCCACAGCATTCAGTTATATCACTTATTGTCTCCAAACATCGCTTCGAGGGGCCTTGTGAACTCTAACTCAATAGTCTAACTGAACTCACTCGACCTAGTCCATCATAATTTTCCGAAAGTAATTAAGTGGCTACCACGAACCATGACCTGTTTAGAAGGACACTGTAAATCAAGGACGTCGTTCTGCGCAAAACATGTCCTAACCACCTTAATCTATTCATATTCACTGTCTCCTTTAAAGATCGAACCGTAGAATCCAGTACATCACACCCAGGGTTGCATATAAAATCCTCTTACGACATTCTATCACCGTTATGAAGAAAAAGATGTTCAGATAGCGAAAAGCTTCACAAATCTACTGCTACCGGTCATTTTTCACGCTCCTGGTTAACTGATGCCCCGGGGATTTAAGCGGCTCGTTGTATGTCGCATTCGGAGGTACAGATTTGTGAATATTTAATAGTGCAACCGAAGTAAGGATATCCACCTTGTCGAAGGGTTACGTGGAAAAAATTGTCGCGCAGCAATTAGCAATGTGTGTATGACTTCTTTGATCTGCTCCTAGTGTTCCCTCGGATCCTTGGCATTTTTTTGAGACGACAATCAAATTGAAAAGCTCCGACTGTATCTGAAGTCGACGATTATCGTCTAGAATCAGCTGTGCAGGACGCTTGGTTTCCCTCCTGTTGGGGGCACAAACTAGGTGCAAACAAATGCGAGCACGGATCAAGGCATAATCTGAGACCACAGGAGTGGACCGGAATGACCGACAATCGTCGATTGATTCATGCCACCGGTAACCCATGAAAATGCGATCAATCTGAATCTAAAGCTGTTGAGGCGAAGCGGGGCGCCAGGTGACCTGATGTTACTTTCTATAGCCAAAATTGGTGTT
>LUCM01001900.1:8255-76416 GCA_008360955.1 Fasciolopsis buskii | reverse complement strand
AGCTAGCGATATCCCCCGAAGTCCTATTTTGGACAACCACTGTTAAAAATTCTGTTCTGGTAAATAATTCATGAAAACCTGAAGAAATTGATTCTTCTCAGATGTGTGCACTAAAGTCTAAAATAGGTTCGTGTTCGAGATGATCAGTACGAAAAAAGAAAATTTCGCGGATGTTTCTGCTGGTAGACAGATTTTCGGTGGATTACAACCTATTGGCACGGTTTATATAAAAAGATGGCGTGATGCTGTAAACCCCATAATCTCCCCGAATCAAATGGTCCTTATGTGTTGGCTGGCATATCGGTGAGCTCCTGGACTGATCGTTTGTAGATGCTGGAAATGAAACCTTGCGGCTGACAACAGGAATGGGACCCGGATTCCCGAACATCACTAATTGGTAGCAACACTTGGTAGAAAATGTTCAAATGAAAGATTCAAAATCCAAACTACGTTAAATGTGTCACAGAAAACAATACAATCGAAATGTATTTATAATTTTTAGGTAATTTATTTTAGCAAAGCGAGCGATAGAATCGGCTACTGTTCATGGTCCAACCGCAATATCTTTTGATGTCTTTAGGATAAATTTATTTTGTGCCATCTTTAAATGCATCGTTATTGGTGCTAGGGGAGAAACGAAACATTCCAGCAAGGTAGTGAACAAAAGAAGCTCGCGAACTGGAGCCGATAAAGGCGGAATTATGTTGATTATGATGTTATGCATCATGTAGTCTCAAGTTGGAACTCATTAATGACACTCTTGCTTGCACCGTACGGTTACATTATCCTTTATTTTTTTGTACTATTTCTCCTAATAAAGGACAACAAGTTGCGACATTTTCACGAAGGTCGTAGCGATGAACTGAGGACTGAGAAGCGTCTCCGCTGACCGATGGGGCTTATTCGAACCTCCCTACCTTCGTGGGCAAATACTGAAATGTTGACTGTCTGACTACAGCCGAATTGTTTAGTAGTTGCGATATTGTTACCCAGCTGTCCATCTTCCGATTAGAGACCCAGTTGGATCACAAAAGAACTACATTGCTGATGAATCACACGGTAAGTTCAAACGACGCACAAGGCATGATCAGTCATTAACTGTGGGGAACTAATGTTCCCACACAAGATTCGATCAATGCATTGACTTATGCAGTGCGCAACAATTTTCAAGGATAGACAAACGTGAAGCAAATTTGCTTACGGAAGGCGAACATTTCGCTTTTTAATTTGCAACTGCTGACATTCGTAATTCATTTCGGAAGCTGTTTCGAGATAACACATTCTCATTTCTCAGATTAAACGAAACTTCGGTCAAAATGTTATGGTCGGTTAACGTAAATCTTTATCTCGGAACATTTGCTCGGTTTGTCTGTTGTTGTTAACATTTGTGACAGAAACCCTTTTTCGTATTTTGGATAGCAGCAGATATGTTTCCGAATTTCCATCTGCCGAGACAGTGAAAAAAGATAGTTCCGTAAACGAATTTCACCTCAGTATTCGCATCCTTAAATGTAATGCACATGTGCGCATGAAAGTTGGGCTATCAATTTAAACAAGCCATACTAAGCGGAATGCAAGTCGAAACCTAAAAGCTTTATAGAAAAAACTCTCAGTTGGTAATCAAACGAAGGATTAAATCGCCGAATTGGACGAATATGTGCCTGGCGCATGTAAATATTCGGCGTCGGTAACGATGTGAATTGAAGTGAAATCTACAAACCACACGAGGCTTTCTGAGTTTTGTTGTCGCTGTTGTTGTCGTCAATTTTGCACAATAGCGAAAAAACGGAAACTGCATAGTAGTTCACAAAATAAAAATGTTTCCGAAGATTTTGATTGATGAACAGTTCGATGCGATGTGTTCACTGGCATGTAAACAACAATAGCTTAGCATGTAGGACCAAGGCATTTTTTAAACGGACAGGTGGCATGACGGGGATTTCCGTGAGTGATTTGCTTTCCGATTTTTCTGACCTACTTGCTCTTCAGCTGAAGTAGATAGGATCTGAGAAACTGTGCAAAATCAAAAATTTTTACACAGAAACGGCTATAGACGGTAGGAAAAGTCAGCGGCAAATAAAGAAGTACTTTGCAGAGCATCACATCAATACATAAAGTGAAACTAAAGGTAACAAAATCGAAACTTGAAAATCTAATAACCATGCATTTGCGATAAAAGATCAAAACGAAATGGCCAAATGCCATTATTCATTGCCATCACTTCATCCGTGAAATGATAGCCACCTACTTCAAGCAATAACAGAGAAAGGACTACGATGGACCAAATCCAAACAGTTTGCCCGGAGACACAAAATTGTTTGTCTCATGGGCAGCACTAAACGATACACCTTCATTATCACCAAATTTATGTCCGCAAAATTAACAGCTGACATGAGCAGTTATAAATACTGATGGCAGGTGCTATTACTGTTGCCAGCTGGCCCGATTCGGGACAGACATTTCGAAACTGGAGATGAACAACACACCATACATTTTACTAAGCTGTTCCTGGAAACCTGAATTTCAGGTCATTAAATCAGGGATTTAAGAGCAGCCAAATTTCCTTTTATTCATTTATAGTATGTACATACCGTCAAAATCTCTTTTTCGAGATTTTGATTCAATATTTATCTATAAACCCTTTTTTACCTAAGTTACTAATATCAAAGGAAGATGGTGTGTTTTAAGGTGAGTGGAGGCAATCGAGGAGAACTCGCTCTTCTCGCCGACTGCAAATCACGTTGGCCTACATAGAGGTCACTTACGGCAAAAGTTAATAAAATCTGTAGACCTTAAGGAGATAGGTCTAACCAAACGTTGAGCCGCTGTCAACAGCTACGCTTTTGCTTGCAAACACTGTATGGGACTGATGCTTCATTGATTGCCAGTCGGATTACAACTTCCACACGAAGACCTCAGATCAGCTCGTCAAACTAACATTCGGGAAGCACCAGATAAGAGCTTCAGATAACCACTAGAGCTCTTCGGGATATCCATCATTGCACCCATGGCCTGAATCTGCGCCTTCGAATAGCACGGCATGCATGTCATTATTAAGCTGACAGCTCTCGTCCGTGACACTTTGAATTACTGGGCTAAGACTGTCCGGATGTGATCATCCATCCCAATCAGCTTTGCTTGATGTCCTCCAAGGTAGGCATTTATTCTACCGAGTCAAGCCTTCTCCATTTTGGCCATATGGGTAGGGATGAATCAATCCTGATGAAAGTTACTTAGTTTTGACTTACGCGGACTGTTTATTCAGCATTACCGGCTACCAAAACTGGTACAAATAACGAAATTATGCCGAACTCCATTAGACCATTCTCTTTCGGTCAAAGAGCGTCAATCTTTACCGATTTATGGAAGCTAACTGTGAATGGCTGGCATAAATCTGTTTTGCATCTGAAATAAGATGCTGAAACCAAGCAAGTGAAGCCTGCAATTATGGTATACAACAAACAATTGACATCCATATTTCCTCCAGCCAAGGGAAAGTTTAAGCGATTCCTATTCTAAGACTCCAGGATTTGGATACCAGAAATCTGCCGCAGTGAGGACTAGTTGCAGGAATTCTGCTGCGCCCTTTATACGGGAGCACTTGGCTGCAAAAATGGGACCTAGAAACAGTGATACTATCCAGTGTCATTGATGAAACGCACCGTCAAATTGACAAAAGACAAGGTCACATTTGCAGTTCATGTGAATGACATTTTCCTGAGTGGGTTAGCAATTGACTAAATGCTTGAAGTGGGTCACCCGCGAGTACAGACTAAGCAGAGTGCAAGATACAAACCGTGGTTACCTTGTACATTAAGACAGTTTCCGATTCAATGAATACAGTTGCGTAGACACTAGGTTGCTGAACAGAAACGAATAAGTCCCGACAAAAGGAGTGAGTAGCTTTCTTCTGAAGTGGACTTTTGTGACATGGAAAAATCAAGTTTTTTTAACGTGGCCTACTGGGAACAATTTATGAGGAATATAATGAAGTGAATGACAGTCAACTCTGAGTTTTGGACTTCCGATGGATAAATTCAGCAGTAGAACAGACATCTTGAAAGCATGGCTAGTCAGTCTAACCACGGTATCGGTGGGTGTCTTTTCAGTGGTGGACAGCTTTTCTATCTCCTGTTTCGCGGTTGTTTAAGTCAACTAGCGGAATCCTGCGTGATTCAACAGAATGAATCTCACGAAAAAGCAAGACGCCTCTGGCGATTCGCAAAGTGAACTTTTCGGATTAGAGAATCGCGAGCACTAGCTATTACATTATTTAATTGAGGAACTTGAATATCTTCAACATCTAAATGACGGTTATGGTCTAAGAAGTGTTATTTCAACGAGTCGATTGCCTAAAAGGAAAGCAGCGTTTTGAATCTAAGATTAGGGATGGATGAAGTGAATGTTTTACTGTTTAACTATTATTAGTATAACATGACTGCTACATCGCGCAGCGAAGGCTATAGGTCCAACGTCTACTACTCTTATGTCAGTTAATAAGTTCCATTCGTGGAAAGCCGGAGTTGACATGTACTTAAATGTGCTTACATCTCGATTAGGATGTTCAGCTTTTCAAACTCTATCCCAAAATTTCATCAAACATTGCCACACAAGCTGATGTGTATGCATCGTCACTCTGTCATCCAACGTTAGGTTTATGTACGCATGAATGCAAGCATACAATCGACAAATTTTCAAGCCACCCGCATCCTGTTTGGATGGAAAGATGAAATAGCTATGCAACAGTTTTCCTCCTTGTAGATAAAACGTATCCTATCTTTTAGTTTGGTACAGTAATTACCCTCGGGGTAGAAAAACACAACCAAACCACTTAAGACCTGTTGCAACAGTCGAGAGGGTTGAAAAAGACAAACAAACAGAAGTAGCCACCTAAACAGAAGCGGGGTCAGTGACACCTATATCAGGGTTTGATGGTGTCCATTTGTCAGAATACCCTGCTTTAACCTAACCCTTGAGAACCACTTCAAGGAAGGCGAACTGGCGATGCGTTAACATATTCTAAGGGAAGCACGCTCAGGCAAACTTGAGCGTGTCAACCGCGTAGAGAACGGGCTCAAGTAAACTACTCAACGAGGACACGAAAAATGATTAACTCGTCAGAGTACGTTCAAAAAACGATGAACAAATCGAATCAGAGGAAATCGGACACTAAAACAGGACTAGAGAGAAAATCAGCTGAGGTGTTACTTTTAACAACGTCGATCCACTCATGACTAAAGATCCACAGCAAGACAGTCATTATGATCGCAAATGGATCACTCCTTAAGAAGATCGACGACTGCAGACTGGAGGGGATACATCTATCACGATTCGTGCCCGTGTGCGTTCCTGATATAGAGCGCCATTTCAGAAGAAAAAGGAAAATGAGTGAGCATAGGGGATCGGTTTATTATCTAAAGCAGTCCCTCGATTAATGTTTTTTTGTCTAGGATTCGCAGCGCAATTACCAAGTAAAAAAGCAGATTCCAGTGTTACTCCTTGAAAAAACAACGGGCATTTCGGACCAGTTGAATTCCATGCAAACACAAATACAGGCCAGAAAGGAATTACAGCGTGAAATGGGTTGCTGATGCTCATGGGTGTGTTCGGATCAATCGTATCAGTCAAACAATCGGGAGGGCGGAATTCCTTGCGCTCCGGATTGACACTCGCAGTCCGTATTTTCCAGACCAGAGAGTGAATTCTGCTTCTGGTGAATAATTTGTCCTGATGACAAATCATGTGAAAACCACTTCTCTACACCCTTTTAAAATGGAGAAAAACGGCCAACGAAAGCTTTTATACTCATATTTGCATTCACACAATATAGCAGAAAAAGTACACTACTTACACCTATTTAGAGTAGCGCGGAATATGATTTGCCGGTGGTATGATTCCTCATGCGGGAAATCATGGAAGCACTGTACAGCGGTATCATCGTTGCCAGGACTGACTAGCAGTGCAAATTCGCGACTCCCAAACTGGGAACCGGGCCCAAGAGGGATGACTGCGATTTGGACATCTTGGCCTATGCTGTTTGCATATGTCCTCCCCAAAGAGAAGTTAGCCCGATTAGATTAAGAAGTAGATATTCGAATAGTAACCATTACTCCAAGGTTCGAGTCCAATTTTACCGCTGATAATCCTAACAGGAATGAAAAACACCTACAGTGCTTCCATATTTTTCAAGGACTAATTGGATGTGGACGCTGCATGATGGACCACCTGACTACTTGAACTTTGAAAGAGTACTTCCTACGAATAGATCGTAAGAATAAATAACCATAGGGAAGTTAGCCTCGTTACCTATTCCATTTGAATATTAATGTTTACCAAAGTTGGTGCTCTCCAAAATGACGCCAACAGCCGGGTTTTCCGGTGATTGAAAATCCACTTGTATTTTCTGCGTAAACGTTTGGGTGGCCCAAGCCAGTATATACAAGCATATTAACTGAAGAAAAGTTTAAATTGATTTTGCACCACTGCCCGTATCTGTTAAAAGTGAAAAATAAAAGACGAATGCTCTCATTACCTAGTCAAATTGCAAGCGATCCTACCTCCTATTCGCTATCGATGGCTCTCACTCGTTAGTGAGTAAAACCAAGTCAAGCAAATATAAAACTCGTCTATTAGTCAATAACAAATCATTTATCTTGGTTTCTTATGACTAATACCCGTTGGCCGATTAGTCCCTTGACTAAATCGGCTTATCGTTATTGGCTGACTTTCTCACACGGCTATTTCTCCCGGCTTATCGACTGAAACAGTCGGAGCAATTCTGCAAAAGTTGTGTTGGTCCTTGACCTTGGTAATGGATGTGGCTAGTCATGACCCTCATAGCTTCTACTTTGATCAAGGTCCGCCCGCAACTTTAAAAAGGTCGTTGGAAAATGACTGTCAGGGCTCTCCAGCAGCAAATAACCGCCAGCTTTAAGTATGTGGTCGAATACAATATGATTGACTTTGAACTGCAGTCATCTACTGAGACCTGTGACGTGCTGGATACTCTGGTCGCCTGTTGGAATACAATATCCAACCTGTACTACACAATAGGGTGTGTTATATTTACATGACCAGGAGCCTTGGAGTGTACATTCTATCCTTATCATACTCCACGAGCGCTACTAGGTCGCTGTGATGCCCACTCTGTCGGTTCACATGAACACGTGTGACACGGATACCCAATTAACAGAACCTGAGCCTATTGTTTTGGCGTCAATCTGTCGGAGAATACTGTGAACCATAAACTGAGTAGGGAAGGTACAAAACCATCTACCTGTGACTACCGGTGAAGTTAGGAATTCGTCGAAAGTTCGACTTCAGCTGAGGGAATTTCACTCTACTATGACTTTTGTGGAAACGCATTTTTAAAAATTAAGTAGCACCGAGCCACTGTACGATGTTTCCATGACATTCAGTAGTGTGTTGAGCGTCGTTATTGCATGATGAATAATCTGACTACAAAATTGCGTTTGGTGATATACCTGAGGAGCGCACTGCATTTTTGATTAGCCATCTACACTGTTCTGGAGCTAAACAGTTTCAGAAAGAAGAAAACAAGCGTGAAGCAAATTGCCACAGCTGTAAATCATACTGTGAAAAATGTGTAACGTGATCATTTTGATGGTCAAGTAATTTTTTGACGGCAGTCTTTTACCCGGTAAGATCATCAGGCGATGCACTGCTACATTGATGACAGACTCCGCTAGTAAAGATGTTTGTGTCGACTTCCGTCCCACGTGGTTTGGGGCAAACCTGCTGAAAGACTGGCAACATTTCGCCCCTTGGGACTTGCATCCTACAGAACTACTCTACTCCACTTTTTTCCTCTGCAAAGAATTTGATGTCCGATAGGTTCGCCGAATCAAAATTGGGATCAATAAAATTCGACGGGGAAAACTGGCGGTGTACACAGTCAAATAGTCACAGTTTTATACAGTGAGTTATTCCGTCTGACCAGACTAGGGACCATGCTCACGCAAAGCTTTGCCGTTCAAATGCACTAATTTTCTTTGTCTGCAACATTTTATGACGCACAGCGTGGATGCAAGCATTGTTCTTTCGAACAGAACATTTTAGGAGATAGCGGGAACGAATAAAAGAATAGGTTTAAAATGCCAAACGAAAAACTGATATTTCAAGCGAAGACGTTTACAACAGAATTCAACAAATCACCACGGCGGCAACAAAATATCACAAACTGCAGCAATTAAATAAAGCGTTTTAGTGCATATTAGCGCTCTTGGTCCGCACAGTGTGAACCATAACAAGTTTTATCTATTTGGACGCACGAATCAGTTGCGAAATTGGAGCAGGCTCATTACAACACTTGGGTAAGATCACTCCAATTTGATGTTGAATATGTGCATCAAATAATGCTCAAGTAAATGGGCTTGTTGGTCGGCTATTGTAATGCATGTCACATGTGAGGAAAACCAGTCATATTACCTTTTTTTTGAAATTTAACTCTGTTTCCCAAATTTATTTTATGATTTTTCACTTAGACATAATACCACAAGAACCTCATTTGAGTCACTGGGTGATTGGTCCATTTAAGAATCGCACAGTGCTCTGTCAGAAGATTCTTAAACGTGACTCCTTCTGAAATGAATCGCCAAATGTAATAATTCTTCCATTTACAATAGCCAATCTTTGGAATTTTTTTCATTTACTGTGAAACGATTATTATAACAAAGAAATATCCTAAGCTGTTCGGCTACTAACAATAAAGTCCAGCCAAACAGAGTCTGAAGAGTTTCTCGATCAATAACCAAGTGCTTTTGAATCCCTGCAGCACGACAAGTTGAAGAAAGACTAAAGAAGGAACAAAATCCGCTGAACGCAAACCCGAAATACACATAAAAACGCATGACCTAGGCAGAATTCCGGGACAAAAAATTCCACCTTGACTGATCCATTGTATTATTGTGGATCAAATGCGGTTTGATTCAAACATGTATCCGGCCCAGGTGAGTTTTGATATATGTATTCGTTAGTAAACTTCACCTAGGCAACGGGCATCTTACCTCGACCGTTTAGCACGTACGGATAACAATCACGTTGCCCTTCGCCATCGGTACAAACAACTTGCAAACGTTCACTCCGATATACCTCGCCAGCACATGTTAGATTTCTGGGAAATGCACAATGGAGTTGGTAAAATCACATCACAAATGGAATTCTAATTCCTTCGGATCAATTACTAGCGCCCCCAAATGTCGAAGAGCACAAACACATATGCGTACCCATTCACACACGCAATCAGGATGTGCACAGGGATTGTTGATATCCAACAACGGTACACATCAGACCAATTGATTCTCTAATTGGGGATTAATTGCAAAGGGAAGGCCTGAAATCATATGACAATATGAAATTTCACCATAAACATATTACAAAGGTATAGATTAACGGTTTTCAAATCAATGGGAATCGCCAATAACGGGCAGAATTCCCGCCGTCCGAAATGTAACATGCCAAGTTAAGGAAAATCTGCAGACACCTTGGAGTGAATGTAACCAAAAATGCTTAAAATGAGAAGACGAACAAAATTTCGCCGGAAAGTTTCAACTCGCATCACCGCTAAGGGATGCGCATACCAAAATGCCTTTCAGCGTTGCACAACAAGATGCATCGCAAAAATGTGTCGGGATTCAGGTATCAGATAAGTCGAAAAATACGGGATGAAAAACGTCGGTTGTTTCCCAGCTACGGTTGCCGGACTGGAGCAAGTCGGGGACAAAACAAAACGGCTTTCTGTTGGCCATGAAGATGCAAATTATTCTTTGTTTTTCCATGTCAACAGTCACTTTGGTGCTCAAAATAGTTTTGCAAAAAAAATGGAGACGCATCGGTTACAACCCGCGAATGTCTACGCCAATCTCGTATAATCGCACCAATGGATGCATTGTGGGACCACTCGAAGCGTTTCTCTAGGAACAAGATGGACTAAGAAATGGTAGACAAGGTAAACAAAATTTCGATTCATCCTCGCCTCTACGAAGGATGCTCTTGTTGATAAGCAGATACCCATAATATTGTAATGTTCACACATAATATCAGTATAAAGAACTCGGTCAGTCACAATAACAAACGGATACAAAGAGCTAACAGATACCGGATTGACTTCGACTCAGGCTACCCAATTAAAGGCAACGAGAATGCCACATCAGCTGGGAAGCGCATTCGAATTTCGCTTACAAATCAGGCGTTTATATAAAAAACGGAGATATACAGACTGTTGAAATACAACTCTCCCAATGATTTTTGAGGAATGTTTGGACTTTACAACCGCCTGTCTCCATGGTCCTCATTGGTCAGATGGCTATACAGACCAACACAAAGCTGTACCGCATTGGATCACGTCACTTGCACATAGATTCCTCATAAATGCATTCGATTCACTCCCAAATTTATTTGAATTTGATGTAATGAATCCAAAATCTACTTTTCTCGTAAGTTCGGGAGCAGTTTATATCACTCCAGATGCCTTTAGGAATGCAGTCACAGTAGGACTGCCACCGCGGTGGCTGGATATTATCCACAGAGTTCGACGGATATGACAGCTGGTTTGGATTTTACCAACGAAAACCGTTGCTTCCCAATATGTACTGCACGATCAGATCTAATTGTGGACCCCTTTCCATGCTTACGCTCAGACAGCTTCGTGAACAAATAAACGTTGCGGGAAAGCCTCAATGAATCACTGACCGTAGGATAAGAATATTGATCAAACAGGAAATATTCCAACATCACATGACCACCCGGAGAAGAATCATCTACCCTATAAAGCCTGAAAGTAGTTCTGAGGGATTCTAGTTATTCGCGCCGCTTTTTCTGGTTTTACTAAGCCAGCCCTATCTATCTTTCGATGGCGCTTGTTCACATCATGTCTGATTCACAAACTCACTAAATTTTCCGTAATAGAATCTCTCGAACAAGTAATAACAAATGACCTAAAACTAGAAAAAGCTTCATCTAATCGAGGGGAGCGAAGGAAAATCAGCCGATGAAATTACAGTCCAGTAAGCCAACAACAAGCCAATGGAATGACATTCCATTTAGTCATTGCATCTTATCAAGCCGTTAAGCGGCCCGATATATCACGAAACTATCCCTACAAACGTCACTCGATTTGATTTTATATCTGTTCTTAGATTTATCAGAGATGAACAAGTAAGGATGATGGAGTGGTTCATCATCGTCGATTGTTATCGCAAAGCATAAACCTAGTGGCGAAATGTCCATTGTTTTCTCTTTCTAGTAAAGTGGAGAGGCATTCTAAAAAAACTGAGAATACGGGTAGAACAGACTGTTTCGTCCATTTTGTTTTTCACATCGAGATTCGTCGTAGCAGAATTTCTATTTGCATAATGGCAAATATTAACGGAAAGACGAAAAAAGGGGAAAATAGCGCCATTATCATCCAGGTAAAGCAAGATATAAAAAGTTTACCGCCTGACGGGACAATGGACGGACACAAATCAGATTTTCACGAAGACTAGCGAACCAAAGACGATTAAGGAAGTGGATCTTTTAAGTCCATATTTTTTACCGGTGTGGAGATATTAAGACAGGAACGAGAGATAAACGCGAAAGGAAAATAAATGAGGACAAACTTGATAACCCATTTACCAAAGGCAAAACAATGTAAGTGCAAGTATTCGGACGGACCTGGGAAAGTCATAAGGGAAAAAAGAAACTGTACACGATTGACGGATGTAGCAAAGTTATAGCTGGCTCATAAAATATACTGTACCGGTTATGTTTCGTTGATCTGGGGAAGTTAGAATTGATGAGGACGTGCATAACAGCTTCCGAGATGAAAATTAGAAAATGAAAACGGCAATAGTAATATTGACATATATATATATATATATGTATATATATATATATATAGATATATATATATACCAGACAAATGCAGAATCATGATCCACAGAATTACTATACTAAGCAAAAGAAAATGATAATGCAGTTTCGGAACAAGGAAGCGATGCATAGACATGAGGAGTGTAACAGGGACGTTCGCGTTATTAATGTGCATCTCAAATCTATACTGACAACGGCGACGGGGACATTTGTCCACTGTTATACCGAAAACAAATAATCCGACCTATCACATGGATCCATTATTCAACCGATCTAATCCACTGAACAAAACACCACCACCAACAGTCGGGGATTGCGGACCAGTGACAGCCGGATTACACATAATCAACGACTCATTCTCAACAGCCCGATTCGGGAAATGGGGGTAGGCAGATCCGGTCGAATGCGGGGAAATGTGATGAGGAAAAGATTGCTTGATGAAACTAGGGGGAACAGAGGAGTTCAGTTCATCTTCCGTTATGGATTGATGAGCACGGTTGTTTTGGAGTGGGTGGTTTGCTTCATTGGCGGAGCCCATGGTGATCTGCGGTTGTGAAGGTGATGTAGCGGTTGGAAAGAGTTGCCGCTTTTCCAAACCCGAGGATAAACTGGCTGGGCTGACCATCACACTGGTAGTTTGTGGTCGGTTAGAGCCAATGCGTGCATCGGAACCGGATGATGAGTCACTTCCCGAAATCGAGCCACTCACGGGGGGAACACTGAGATAAGAAACAGAGGTGAGATAAAACAGCTAATTAAGATTACAAAATATCACACCTAACGCGAGGTGAACGATAAGTTCATTGGGGGATTGGAATAAATGACTCCGAAGATGAATTATACTACGTAATCCAATTACATAAAAGTCATTTGCACATGAAAATTGTGCCGCTGATTTAGAGAAACAGTCAACCGAAACAGAGTTCCGCGCCACAGCTGCACAGCGCACAGATGTGGATGATGATCTATGCTGAACTTTTGATGCCAATAAGAGGCAATGGAAAAATGAATCGTCAATCCTGATCTGAAGTCAAAAACTATCAAAATCTTGCGCACGTGATACCACTACTGGAAGTAAACAGCAACCGGGCAATTAAAAGAGACTGGGAAAAAATGAATATGATGAGTGACAAACAGCTCCGGGCGAATGGAGGGAAAATTCTTAGAGGAAAACTGACTTTCTGCCGTCTGTCCAACACCTTTAATGGAACATTCCTCCTTTAACCTAGTTCAGATGAATAAAGTGTTCACTTCGGAGCAGTAGTCCTGAAAGCACCGTAACACTCAAAAGCAAATGATGTGAAATATACCTCTAGACAGTAGGTTGAAAAAAAGATCGAAAATCGGATTCAGGGGAAAGAAACAAATTGACAGAGGTAGAAAATGGAGATGTAATACAGAAAGACATCATTTCACAAGCTGAAATGCCTAACATCCGTTTCAAATTGACTAAAAAATGTCACAATCTGTATTAATTTTGGCATCTTCGGTTGGAAACAATGCGATTACCGAGGAACTTTTAAGAATTCTGGCGAAGTAACAAAGCGGTGAGTCCGGGTTTAGATTCAGGTTAATCCTTGAGCATGAAAACAATGTGTGGGCAATGTTAAAAATTCGAAAGCGTTATCTCCATAATATCTTCCGCAGTTTAAGAGCCATCCAGCTGCGCTAAACGGATCACTCACCTTAACCCAGGCAAAATGCGAGTAGCTAAGGGTAATTTAATCAACCCAATAATCTTGGGGTTGTTCAGATCTACAGGAAGGAATTTTGTAGATATTATCGATAGTAATTATGGGATTATCAGGAATGGGAATCTGCACTTTTCATGTGTGGGTACGAAGACACCGGCCAACGTTTCCTGATGTAACGACAATGTGAAATGTTTTTCCAGCCAAAGCGATCTAGAAAACTTAGTGGGCACGAAGAGGTTAATTTGGATCATATGATGGAACGGTCACATTGAATAGCATAGGTGGTTGTAGATGACAGTGTTAGTCTTTAGATTCATGATCAGCCAGTCAAATTAAAGCTAACTTAATCGTAGATAACAGTGTCACCCATAAAACGAAAAAGGCAGAAGCATAAATGTAAGCCAAGAAATACCTGAGGTCCAGGATCATTATTTTTTCAACCAGCAAAGCTGCACCAACGTTCTCTGATTCAGGATGTTGAATTGTATGAGCACAGTGGCACGGTGTTCTACCTGGACTGAGAGCACTATGCTGGACAGGCAAACAAAATGCAAACTCGGCAGAAAAGACAGAAACCAAGATCTGTCGGTTGCTCTTTGTTCATGTTTACCGAATACCGAAGGTTATCAGTGCCCTGTTGTACGTTGACGCTAAGTGTACTGTCGGTTGAGACAGTGATTCTCTTAGGCCTACCTCAATTTAGTCCACTCTATACAACCATTATTCTCGCACTAGTGTCTTCTGGTTTTGGTTGCTACCTAGCAGTGCCAATTAACAGTAAAAGGGAAAGATCATAATTCGAAAGAACTATAAATAGGAAACATTTCGAATGCATGGACGCAGCAGATTGTGGCATTTAAGCGTAATGCCTAAGATCTCCAACCACCGCTTGGAGGATCTTGTAAACCCCAGCTCGGTAAGTTAACTCGACCTACTTCTATTGCTGGTTAGAGCCTTCATGGTTTTTCGTCACATGGTGGACTGGCCACTTCGACGAGTCTCCTACCTAATACCTGACTCGGAGAACAGCGTATTCCGTGAGCCGATCTTTGGGCGTGCGTAATACACGACCTCAGAAACCTTAACTCACTCACATTCAGTGCCTGTTCGGCCAATTAAGTTCCGTGTTCCAATACCTCACGCTTCAAACTGGACCTTTTCAGAAATTGTTTCGCCATATTTGATTGAGATAACGAAGAGAACGGTGTTCAAAACCTCACAATCTTTGTCTATTTTTGCCTGCAACGACAGCCCTTTGACACCCTGTAGCAAGACAGATCTCTTTCAAGACATGCCTTACACAACAGTGCGGTGGATTTGGCATGCTTTATAGTCGTTAGGAGCCCCTGTACGAAGGGGGAGAGGAACGGCAACCATGGCTGAAACTTGCAGTGACATAGAACCAAATAAAGTCCCACTAGATCAGGGGTGGAAATGAGTCGTGCGACAACGAATGACCGTCCACCAACAAAGTGACTGTCGGACCTAGGGTTCGAACCCGGTTTTTTGGTGGCAGAAAATTAATCCATTTGACCACCGCCGATATTACTGATGCAATACAAGCACAATCTTTGATCAATAGCCGGATATCATATCGACGTCACACATATCTAAGGTTGGCAAACATCAATTGGTCCCTATGCATACGAGAAGACACTTCGTCCGATATACGGCCGCGTGATGAAATGCAACTGCTCAAATAAGATAACAGCTATTTCACTCGACGCCTCCTTTATAACAGCACGGTTCGACTTTGAACCAATTCAGTCATGTAGCGACATTCTATAATTCAGAGGTGAAAAATGTATCCCAAACACTTGCACTGTCATTCAAACGGTTGAGGAATACTTGTGACGTGCCCACGTCCTCATCAGAAATATAACATTTACCGCATATTCCCAGTGAACCAATCCACCTTCTGAGTGAACAGCGAAGCCAATATTATCACATGAGGATACGGCTACTTTCACAATCGTCTCAACTGCAAAGGTGAAAGTGAACAAGCATAAATAACATCGCTGGGTGAAAAGTGGCCACATTAACGGACTCGGCTTCAGCTGTTCCGGCGATAGGAGGCATCACAAGAGTGCATAGTCGACTGAGTCCGAGGCTGCTTCAAGATTGAGGAAGACTGAGACCACGGATTCATGGAAGGTGCACCTGTTTTGATACCTTTTGCACCTCGACGGGTTTTCCTATCGTTTAGCAGCCTCAGACGGTTTTCAGAAGTCTCCGCCTACAGTGAAACATGCTTTTGAACAAAACACTGCAGTCATATCGCGCGTGAATTTTCGAGCTCGGTGGCAAGAATTGGTGGCCTAGCGTTAATGACGGTGATTGTTGTGATTTCTGCCAAGTGTTTCGTCCAACCCAGATGATTTGTCAACAACAGTTTGAGACTACTAGACGACGAAAAACCTGTAGTAACTGAGCTGGATTTAGCAAAATTTCATGCGAAGCTTCACTCAGTCTAACGGTAATCTTAGGTTGCTCAACCTGAAGGTGCGACTACTTCTTAGAACCAAAAACTGTCTGTTGTAATTCGTTGATGAAGGGATTAAAAAGAAACTGTATCACAATCACGATATGCAGTGTGAAAATTCATGAGTTTCATCCCAGTAGGGGGTGGGGAAAGGTCCTCAGCACAGGTCAGCAAAATTATTTTTCCGCGATTGGCTACAGCCGAATATATTCCAATTTACATTCGCTTCATCTTACAGTCGAGAACATTCTAACTAGGCCAGTCAGAATTTCCACAACATTTGCGTAGCAAATAAGTCCAGAAAATCCAGTACTGATTCGATGAAATTCTGTGGGCTGATTGGTCTAGTCAATTGACAGCCAATGCAAACTCCTACAGACAGTTGACCTGAATTGGATAAACAGATGACCTTAATCAAGTAGTATGGTGAGGATGACTAGCAGTGTTATAAGAGACGAGAAAAACAAACGAGTGACGATTTCAAATGAACAACGTATGGAATAAAATGGAATCAGAAACTCGACGGGAAAATGAGTTTAGCATGTGATTACAAGCTAGGTAGCCATATCTATTTTAATTTTGAAAAAAAAAAGATCAGTAGCCTATAAGATTCATTCAAAGAAGTTCGGTTATGAACTTTCGGCATTTCACATCCCGGTAGCAGTGAGAAAAAAAATGAGCAGTTGGCCCGCGGCTTCGCTAACCAACTAAATGTGAGGTGAGTCCATGTGGAGCCTAAAATCGACACTCATGGACTGGCGGGCTGCTCGTGTGCAAAGTGAGTCAGAAATGAAACAAAGCAGGCAAGCAACCTAGCAAAGTTCCTCTGCGCGCACACCCACGCATGCATGTGGATTGTCAGTCGCACACATGCTGTCCCACAAGTCCTGTTTATCACATGCGCTCTACCTACACCAATGACCACTCAAGTCTGCAATTTCGGACACCGATGGGAGGAAACAGCAGAACGATTGACTCTAGGCATGACTGTGGTTTTAATCGGTGTGATAGCAAAGAGGACAGTCTCACATAGTCCACTGTCGATTCACTCCTGGTGTTCATAAAGTAATCAAAATAAGGCGCAGACGGAAGATTTTGTGCTTGGAAATCCAAAAAGATTGTGAATATGTTTGCAGTTGGCAGAACGAAAGATGACTGACCATAGATGATCGATTCTTAGTTAATGGAATTATTCAGTGTCAGCACAGGTTTTCGGAAAGTGTTTACGGATCTCTATTGCCATTAGGACATCTCTCGTATGCGTTTTTGGTGCTTTCATGACTTTAAACAGCTGGCAGGCAGAAAGTATAGTCGTCTTGTAATGACAAACTACTTAGGACCAATCAAAAATGGGACTCGAATTTTGGGTGGGTTCAATCGACACAAGCGTGTGGATGAGGCTAGGTGCAGTTATGTAGGGGCAGAGAACAAGGTCACAGTGAGGTGAACGCAAATGCGATGTGACAGATACGCAGCTGGTACGTCTACGTCCAGAGATTCGCGAGAATGGATAAAAGATAAACTGACCGACTGGAATTTAAGTCATGGGGCGTTGTGGGAGAAGTCCGGTGGTGGAGACTAAAAAGCATGAAGCAGTCGTACAACGCTTTCATGGTTTTTAATGGTCTGTTGAGTTTTGATATCGCATGATGAATAATTTCGTGGACTAGAATTAGTTTGTGCATTGCCGAATTTGCAATCATTGCACATAAATTTCCAACTGTGAGCAAAAACTAGGCATAGATTTTGAACAGGCTAAGGATAAATGATGATAAGTAAATGAGAAAGCTCGTAGTAAAATCTTGAGAGCTAAAATCAGTTTGAGGGATTCCCAGGACTGCTTTTTACGTCATAGTTACAGAGGGGGACATTATAACTCGGCTTCATAGAATGTGCAAATTAGCTATTCCAACTTCATCCTACCGTACGAGTCTGCAGATGATGGAAACAGTCCCGCTTGATTATCACAAAGAGGAAACAAATTCCCCGAATTTGGTGATTTTGCCATGGGTTTACCGTGTGCACGTGTGTGAACATGAAAGCAAACCGGGGGACAGCGAGTTGGGGAAAATGCACACGTGTAGAACCGTGGGCATGTCCAGTAAGCGATTCGCCAACGGCATTCTACACGTTCCACACTTCGAATTTGGACAAACGCAGATGAATCTAAACGAAGTTGCTTGCAGAACAGGTCGGGTTACACACACTGTAGATGGTACTGAACAGAAGAGAGGCCCAAACTAACATAATTGTACATGCGAATGAATTTTACACCATGAGAATCATGCAGATTTTAATGGAAGAAAACTGAGGAGAAGCAGGCAAGAAGAATAATTATTCTCGACGAAAAACAAGAAGTGAATCCAAAATGTTACACACTATTTTCTTCGAAAACACACTAAAGTGAGCTGGAAGTAAACAGTAAGAAATCATAAAATAGCTATTGGCTTTTATCTTGGAAAAAATGCACAGAACAAAGAAGTGCTGGCAAGAAAAAGAAACGTCATTTTTAAACTATACATAAAATTCAAAAGTTTAACTGATCGCAAATGCATTAAAAAAATTGGCTCGCTAGGATCCGAATGAGCAGCGCCCAGTAATTAAACTGCATACCATATAGTTTCATCTTAGGCATAGATCGGCAAAGGGAAATCAAATGCTAAATGAACACTTGAAAAAAATTCGGAAAAAGCCGTTAAAAAGGTATCCAAACGGAGTATATAAAGAAGCTATCTCGCAACTGTACGAACAAACGAAAAGTGGAAGCACCGAATGAATGGGTAAAAAAAGAATAGCAGGGAAGAATAGAAACCCCATTGATCTTTTTGTCATTCACACGTAACCGGTTCCATTGTTTCAATGCCCAACCAAACGAATCAATCAACTGAATGCTAATCTTAGAAAATCCAACAACAGAGGAAAGCAACTAGTAACTACTGGAAGCCAGTGGTGGCCGCTATGAAGTATGAAACGATGAAATTGTATGAGGCGAGAACGGGCAATTAACCGGTAAAATAGAATAGAATAATTGCCGAGATATTCAATCCCAAACCCCCTGAGCTGCTATCGATATTCGCATCAGAAGCACTAGAAAAAAGTTTGATAGAACTCTGGAGTTTTCGATTCACAAAACGATTCAATACAGAAGAAACAAAATGTGAGCTCATTTTTTGATAAACATCTGGTGTTTTGATCGAAAGACCAGAGAAAAAAGAAGGAAAAAGTTTCCGAAGAGTGAACCGAGTACATCTAATTGAACAGTAACGTATAAGTAAAACTAACTTCTGCGATAGCACAAAATGGAGCGTTACCGTAGTGAATTACAATAAACTACGACGACTGTCTCTTTATGTGCAAGCGAAGGCAACAGTTGCTACTGAAGTATGTTCGCACGAACGTGCAGGTTTGCAAAAGTGACGTGGGAATTTACAGTTGGTTTGGCAAATTGCACTGTGAAATGTCAAAACATGCATCCTGGACCGAGGTACAAAATGCCACAGGTATCGGTGAGGGTGGATTAGTGAAACTCAGGTTATCTGTACCAAAATTACGACTTTTGATAACATACTGTGGGTCTGGTTAAATGTTCGTGGCATTTGGCAAAAGTCGAATGAATGGTAAAGCCGCACTGGATTGGGGGACGAGGGGCGATGGATGCAGTCGAGCGGTAGAACAAACTGCCATCATACAGTAGGTATGATAATAAGTTTATTCTTCAAAACCAAATACAGTGACAATGTTCAATGGCGTTCTGCCCATACACGCAGACAAAGTTTAGTAATTCAGGTTTGCAGTTGTGAAGACGACATAGATAGCGATGTCAGATGTGAAAAATGCGTTTCGAATTGCTCTTCAAATACGTTTCATAGTATTTTTTACGGAAGAGACAACGAAGAACTGATGTCTATTGGGCCGGAGCTGAGAGGAGCATTTAACAAAAAACCGATGTCAACCGAAAACTTTAAACACGTTTATCCCCACATTGGGAGAAAGGCGAAACCGCTAAGAGGCATAAGGCTGGAGCAGAGAAATGCCTCAAGAACTCGTTGGAAACACTCGTGGCCTGTAGGCTCCCCAACTTGCTACCAGACACACAGACCATGTGAATACGATATGGAATATAGTAAATAATAAGCTTTTATTTTTTCAGCTTCCTTCAAAAATACCAGGGAAGACGAGAGGAAACTGACCAACTAGATGATAACCTACTCGGCACATCAATCTGCAAAATGACCTGTGCACTCGCAATCTAACCGCACACGATACGTAATCGAACAGTGCAGTTTACCTCACTGTTATCGATGCAGGATTTATATACCTATACATATGCGCATACACATAGATCGGCTTGCAAAGCAAAGCAAAGAAAACAATGTCAAATAAAAGAAAATAAGAAATAAGCTTGAAATAACAGTTCGGACAAAGGAACAACTACATTTTTTTGTGCTTCCGCTATACATCTTGCGGCGTATTTGGACTGTCTATGTTTCCTGGTGGGGCCCAAAAGTTCGACAGGCAAGTCGCACAGACATTCGCATCCTTTGACTGGCTGCGCTACATTTCTGTTTCATCGTTATTTTGTTGTTTTCTTTTCGGATTTTTGGTTCGATTATGATCACCATTCGCCGCTACAATCAATCGGAATCATTGTTGTTTAAAAACCGTATCTCAACATGGACTGGGATTATACATTGTTGTACCTCAAAGATCTTCTAAACCATCTAAAAGAGACACTCGTGTTGGCTGGGAGGCAGCTCTCACATGCACCCTTTCGACCAAGATGTCCATTTCGGCATTGTTGAGTACCAACATCGGTTCTCCGTTTACGAAAATGTCGGATCTGTCCCTCACACTTCAATCACCGATCCATGTTCACACGTGTGTCATCTGCATGCAAGAATCGTGGCTGAACTCGTGTCAATAGATAGCTTCATACTCCATCGACGGAACAGTTTTGGACAAGAAGACTGGAGGCAGTATGGCAACATACAAAAATTCCTTTTAGTCTGGCAAGTCCGAATTTATTTATACGTATTCGCTAAACGGAAGGGACCGTCTAATAACACAGTGCCATCCCAGGTTTCGTCGCCATACCAGTACAATCATAACGAAATTATACATTGCCCCTTTTAGCTTGCAACACAATATCACACCTTCTCCGACCCCTTTCTATCTGTGATTTCTCTGCACGAGCTGGTTTAAATCTCAACACATCTAAATGTTTCGAATGTCTGTTCCCTCTCCCTCGATCGGCCTACCCATCCGAAACGTCTTTCACCAACTCAAAAACACTTACCAGGGTTGATTCAGTGGAATATCTAGGAGTTACTGTTGATAAAAATCTGAAGCATACTTCTCAAATTTCCACATGTGTAAAGAATCTCCGACGGTTGTCACTTCAAATCAGGAAGTTTCGACACTGAAAGGTGAAACAAAGCACCATCTCAGTTTGTATACTAATGATTTCCAATCTCTTACTGTTCTCCTGTTATATTCCAGGTGTGCTTAGAATTCTTCGCCGAGGCTATCAATTATTAGCAGTGTCTTTCATACCATTAACTGAGTTGTCCTTCGGCCTATATGATCAGCACTCATCGGCATGTGAGAAACTCCCTCTGCACAGCGACTTTTTAAAGTACTGCTCTCATAGTTCAACCCTCTAGAATCAACATCTATAGGAGCTCCACTGTCGCATATTTAGCAAGCATTTTGATAAACCCTGACCGTGTTTCAACCGATTTCCTGAGCTCAGATTGCTACTTGATGAGTTTTTTCATTTTTACTAGGTGATGAGAGTCATTTTTCCTCTTTTTCCCCGTATTTTTTTTGACTGAAATAAGACTATTTTGTACGCAAAAGTCTATACAACACAAAAGTATATACAGTACAATGAATTCGATCCTAAGCCATGGCCCCGAAAGGAAAGCGAGAAGGATACATGAATACCAATGCGGAAGTGTAGTTACGATCGTTACCAGCCCGCGAACGGTGGTTTCTTAATGCAAGCCTAGGGTCGCTAATGGCGAAATTTGCGTACGATGACGTGAACTAGTCTGCCGTAGTTACTTTAAAATGCCATATGGGTCTGCAATAACGGTGCTAGCTGTAGGCCGAGCCAACGCTGCAGGAATGGACAGTGCAATTGCCAATTCACGCAAAAATAGTAACAAGCTATACAACAGCTTTGCTTCATGGCAGAGGAGCATTCCAAACTGAGGTGACCGTATTATTCGTATGTCTTCGGTAGTTTATTAAATATAATTAAGCAATAAATCATCGTTTTTTCTAAAGTAATCAGGAAATACTAGGAGTCCATATGCGGTCCTAGCTTAAGGAAACGTGTTCCAGAGACAACCAATGAGCCATTGCTAATCGATCGGTGTGAGAATCTGTACCCTGAGAATAAAAATTTCAATTGTCACGTCGCCATTTTCAGACCAATGTCGTGGTTCTTTAGCATTTCCAAGGCGAGATGAAAAGTGATAGGGGCAGCCAGAGGCCTCTTTGTTTGGTATGAACCAAGTCAAGTAAAATCAGTAGGGGAATCTCTTTGATATTCTCTAATAAGGAAACTTTTGAAAAAAGCGCATGGGTGAGTGCACAGCCAACTTATGGCATCCTCGCCCGCAAAAACGAAAAGACGAAAACATACGTTTTTCAAAAATCAGGAAATCATCTTGAAAACTTTTAAAACTATCGTACGACAAATGAACACACTCCTAAAACGAAACGGACTCGTCAACACACGAAGCCGCGTTAGTCCAGGCAGCCATTGCAATTAACGGAGCACAGCCGGGAGTATGTGGAGCTCATAGACTTATATGCCCGAGACAACAATTAAAAGAAAATGTAACCTGCCTAAATTATACATCATTTGAAACCATCAAAAGTCTTTATTTAACGCATAAGTCATGTTTCAGATACTTCAGCACTATAACACAGCAACGGCCACACTAAACGGATAACGATCGACGGTTCCAGTGCATGGTTGCATATTCGAATGATGTCAATCTTTGAAAAATCAAGAAATTAAGCAGCATATTTTGATAACATTTTGGCCAATAGGTTGTATACGTAAAAGACCCTGAAGTTATCGGCATTCAGACTTCGATGTCTCTGTGGTTTTGCATGAAGCTGAACGGGGTATTGAATTGGTTCATCTGAAGCTAGCTGCAAGGCATACTGCATAAGAACAAATCCTAAGAACAAACATTGAAGCTGTCGAGAACCACGTATTTGGAGTGTGCACTGCGTGCCGCCGGAGAGAGCTCTAGTTTACCATGCTGAATTATGAACATGACGGACCAGTTTCTAGAATGGAATAAAAGTATAAAAAATTTCCAGCGAACGGAGATATGTAGTAAGTCCTGGGATTCCTGTATTGGGTCCAAGAGATCCACTCAATCAGCGCAACCCGAGATTGGAAATTACGGCCAGGTGTCGAAAACAGTGACGTTATTTTTTTTGGTTCAAAGCTATTGTGTGTAGTTTTCTTTCCATATTCCGGACTGGTCTGATTCCCAGCAAGGGTTTCAACTGAAATAGGCACCGAAACAGTCGTACACAGGGCTGAATTACCAGTTATTTACATTGAAATTAACTGAACTGGGCTAGAACATATAAATCAGAACAGTTGTTTACGGAAAGAGCCAAATAACAACGAAAGTGTAAAAGCTAATCAAAGCCTTGTGAATGATGGAATATCGTAATAAAATGTTACAGCTCATGTGCTTTTTACTGAAATATGGATGGAAAAAGTGACCGGATCATGGATTCGATTACCTGGATTCCATTTGACGAAATATCAGTGGAAATTCTGTCACATTTGTGCGATCAATATGACTGGACATCAAGCAAACAACAGACTAGCACAAACGTGACACAAAAAAGCCATGACATTACTTGATTTGCACTCAGGGTCATATGCAATAAATCAAAGGATTTAAAAAATGTATGAATTAAGGTCCATTTTTAAAGAAAAATTCTAAAGATAGATGGTGTTTGAATCGATGACAGCAAATCGATATTAATAATCCGATAATGTGCGTCAAGAAGACGGCAGCAAAGCTGTAGTCAATAGGAAAAATGTGAGCGACTGAGGATTCTGTGATTTTTAGTAATAAGATGAATAAGATTAAGCTTCCGCATTTTAAGTTTGACTGGTCAGTAGGCTGGGGCAAGCGCACATGACAAACATAGCAGACCTTCGAGTCAAAACCATAAGAGATATACGCTAATTAATAAAACACATGAAGTTGCAGGCGAAAGAGATTAGACTACCACACTGACAAGATCCATCGGAACGGTGTCAAACAGAAAGACAACTTCCTTCGAATAGTAAGAGTTCAAACAGAATAAGAACAAGGTGCGAATCATTCGCCCAAAACTCGAAAACTGAGTTTTACTGCTGAAGAAAGTAATCGGTAGTGCACAAACACATGGGGCCAAAAGATATCGGCTTGCAGGATGGTAAGACTTCATACGGAGCCACACGAGCTGGCTTCCAACGAGATGTTCAAAATGACAATAAAGAGTCAAAAGTTCTGTTGGCCGAAAGCGTGTTCCGGATAACAATCGAATACCTAAGTGAGATTTTTCTGGAAAGGCGCCTAACCCAGTGAATAGACAATAATCATAACTTCAAGCGCCACCTGAAACTAGTTAGAACACTATGGTCTTCTAATAGTACGAAAACCGATGTGATTTCATACCTTCCTTGTAGACATTTGAACGATTTTACTGTTTAGTCGGAGTATAGTGTTGGCAAAGAAAAGAATCCCGTCAATTGCCCGCAAATTTGGGTCGGATTTTACTTGGATAATCCGATCCTGAAAATGAAACGCATAAACGAGAAAATATGCTAACACGGTGCCTCCGCGCATTCTCTCTTAAACTGAATAAGCTCAGAATGAATGAAATCTGCAATGTTATTAACGAACTTTAGCGGTCGTCGAATTTTTAGGGTATCGGCGTCGCCCTTGCAAATGAATACATAAGAACGTTTCTCTTTGTACGTTAAGAGTTGGGGTAGAAAACAGTAACTGTTTTGACTGAACTCAGCAATGGCAAATGTCAAAGAAAAATATAGTCCGAACTACGTTCACTGTAACGTTATTATCAGAGCTGCGCCTGGCAATGATGACGCAACATAAGCTCACGGGATAACTTGATCTTTGATAAACCCCGAAGCAATTATTTTGAGGCAGAAGTTAGTGCACACGTCTTGATTTATTCGGAATACATGATTTGCGACTGCACTGGTGGTGGCCAAGTGGACTAAACAAGAACCGGTGCTGATGCCAGATATTTGAATCTCAACACCCTATGGTTAGACGGGAATTCGTTTCCACTGGGTTTGTCACCACGACCGACGTCTTGAAACCGCATGCGCTTCGATGCCCTTTGAAGTTACTGATTCTCACAGTTCTGTCCTCCATAGAGGCTAGGGGGAATGCCATCTCCACAGCACTCGCAACCCAGGTACGTATCTGACGGACAAACTGTAATCATGAGATCCGGTTGGGACAGTCTGTCATGGAACCAATGCTAACAGCTATCCAGTGATATACTCTCCACGAGGAATTATTGCAGAATTTCGATAATGAACGAGGAATAAATGGAACAAAACACGAGTCTCAGAAACCGTGGGAAATGGTCGCGTTCGGATCGGTTTACTTCTATTGGTCAGTAGTTACAACAGAATAACCACATCCTGGTTCTATATGCCAACATACACGACGAATAAACGGACAGGGAAAAAAATTTCCAGTGAGAATTAGGTAGACAAAGAATAACTTTGAAAACAACTACAGTAATGACTGAAGAAATTAGTAGCGTCATTAACCAGCGAGCGGATCTCATCGGCCACGTCACGTCATACTTGATACAACACACTGCTGTTATTTCTGTGCATTGAAACGCAGTCAAAAAATTATATTTGAAAGACTGCTCCAAAAAAGATGGAACGGAAACCGTTAAATAAAAAAGTTAGTGAGTTATCTAAGATGTTTAAAATTTATAAAAAGAAACTTTTGAAATTTATAAAAAAACTGGAGGGCACACTGAGCAAGATGGGCATTTTCTAATTTTCTTTGATTGGTCAGCAATGTCAAAACACAAATGTGAAGTGCGATTTTGAATCTAGGAAGACATAAGTGATGAGAAGCGTACGGCAAATGGTGCCGCCGAATACATATAGAACTTGAAGACGTAACTGACCACTTTTTACGCTTGTCTGAAAGAATGCAAAAAAAGACTCCGACAGCTAGCGCACGGATTCGGTGACTTCACCGACAAATTTCCCCATCCAGACAAAAATATTCAACAATGAAAGAACTATTATGATGGCCTCTATTTTGCAACAAACGGAGAGACAACGCGTGTCCGTCTTATTAAGATGGAAAACAGGATTTCAACGATCGCATTTCTGGACACGGCCGCACAAAAATCCTATCTAGCAAAAGTTCACACATCAGAGCAACACACTAACACCAAAGATTAGACTTTCCGGTCATGGAAACCGTCCCGGTGAGGAAAGTTGGAATCCATTTGCATCTCTAAAAAGTAGGGTAAAAAATAAATGTCCACACGGAAGCGAAGTTAAAAAAACAATCAAAACTAATATATCATGCTGAGATGATTCAGTCTAACATGAAATCCATGTTAATGAATACTAGAAAAGCGGGGACAGCGAGCAACATTAAGTTTGTCATTTTTTCGTAAAACTCTCATTCGCCGAATTGAATTGTCACAAAATTGATTACCACAGCGGCTTTATATTGCTGAGGAATGAAGCACATCGAACATCAAAAACGTTTGTGGAATTGCGCACGGAAATAAAATAATACCAGTCAGCTGCTGCTGCTGCTGATGATGATGATCGAAACGGCTAAACACAATATCCTGTCAAATGTGCTGTAGAATAAGTCGTCTTAAGACTGCCCTTATCAGGTTTCTATCGCAAACAAACGTTATGCACACCAATTGTATCGCGGAACACTTTTTACAGGATGGAAGCATGTCCGCACGTGAAAACGCTTGCGCATAGATCATTTTTTGTGTCGAGAATTCTGATTTTTATGCTATGACATGACGAGACGAATCGCGTTCGCGGTATGGACGCAATGACCGACATTCTATCATGAAAAGCTAGATCTAGGACACAACTGACGTCGTTCCAGTCCGTGCGTGAACATTATAAAAGTCAGTTAGTAAAAACAAAGTGAAAGTTCCCACCACACAGACAACTGATTTAGCATGATCCATCGAAATGTACCTGCTGTTCTGGAAAGCTTAATTCTATCACGGACAAAAATGAAGTCATTATATGAAAAACGGGGCACCTTGTTTGATCGACGAAATCGTCCCACTATCTAGAACATACGAATGAAGTTCGCCCGATTACCAGGCTAGTGAACAACTTGAAATCAACCGCGAGGCCAAAGCAAAAAAAATGAAGGAAAAAGGATTACAACCAGGGCATAGGTAGGAAAATTGGTTAAAAGGACGGAACAGAAAGCCATCGAACGAAAGATGCATTGACTGATTTTGCCCAAAAAACTTTCGATTTATAGTGTACATATGCAAGCGCCTCCGGCGAGCGCAGTAAAGTGAAATAAAACGAATCAGTTAACCGAACACAATACTATTGCAGTGAATGGACCAGCATAGAATAATCGATCGTTTTGAAAACTAAACCGTTGTTTGTGGTCGACAGAAAGATAAATTCGCAAATGGGGCCAGAATAAACACGGGCGAAAGAGAAGAGCAGGTGAGTACCGATCAACTCTTACCTAGAAACGGATGAATCAGGCAAATGAGTTCCAGCGCCGCCAGCAACACCACCACCGTTGGCGAATTTGGTGCTTCCACTGCCCAAACCGCTGGTGGTGGAACGACCACTGCTACTGCCCTCGCCACTTCTTAGCCCGGACGAATGCGATCGATATGCACGATGGTTGAATGGTTGTTGTAATCGTTCAGACCCAGTCGGTGCAAGTCCATAAGAATGGATTTGGTAGCTCTGCCTCATTCCTGACGTTCCACAACCACTATCTACGATGCGCGGATAATTGTTTGGTCGAGTGTTAAACGAAGGGTGTGAAATATGGTTGGTTTGATCGTATGGTGTTAATGAAACGTTTGTTTCTGTTTGTGCGTATATTCCACCTGATGCGTAATATGGCGAAGAAGAACCTGAAAAAAGGAGATATCGGTTGAGAGGATATGAGTACCGTGCGTAGAAACCGACCGAGTTGATTTCATTCCAGTGTCGTGAAACGAATAAAATCATACACCTACTGTGAATTAAACACGAGGGGGAGATAATATAGCATGAAGAACAGTCATTAGTCGAGATTCAGTAAATGAACATTAATGCCGACTAAACAAAGCAGCAGGGATACAAGTGGATACCGTCGCCACGGCTTCTAACGATCAGCTGAACGCCGCTAGAACAAGGAAGTTCTCAAATGAATGAAACCCCTTACTACTCAACCTAGATAGAGAAAAGCGTTTTGTGCCAAACTGCGAAAAGCAGGAACGGCAGAGTACATTCGGTCAATGCTTTTGTTACCGCGAGCAACAGTACGGATTTGCAATCGCCGGAATGTTGACCAACTTAATCATCTATAGACAACATGGTTGATTAGTTTTGTCGACTACATGCAACACATCACATCGTGCGTCGCTTTTTCGCACTCTAAACGTTGTTCAGTCCAAATCCAGCGAATAAAATGATGTTCCATTGAAATAATGGCTTCTTTCCATCAAGTATTCAGGGATAAGACGACTCAAGAATCTATATGAATCATAATAGAACGTGATTTTAGTAACGGCGTGAAATTTCCATACTCATTGAACTCGTTTTTTAATAGTTGATGAACAGGGTGAAATAACGAAGTGATCTGTTCTTCTTGTTGAATTAGGTCAATCGAGAATGGGATAAGTCCGAACTAGTTATTACATGCAAAATGAATATGTCAATGATAAACCATTAGGACAAGGCCGAAAACATATATGCACGTTCGAAGATAATGGTTGTTGATTCGAAACTAGAATCCCTTACGCATACACCATAAACTTCCAAAGTGGTATTACACAGAGTGTAGATACCGCAAACCATTTCGTGTGTTGGCGATGAGACAGTACCGGGAAACTGTAGTTCAGCGCATTGTTGAGCAAAAAAGCGTTTGCACAGAGTGTGTGCCGGCTCTCCGCTAGGTCCGACCTCGGCACCTCTTCACCACAGAGACAGCAAATCCCGTGGATAGTAAAAATAAACTAAGCGAACTGCGACTTGCCTAACGAATTCTCTCATTCGTAGAATAAAACGTTTTTGGGCAAGAAAACAGCTTCCGAATCTCAACCTCCATTAATTGTACATTTGGAATTTTTAATCTTTATATTTTCAAAGAATTATTTGGATTGTGATCATTTGGAACATTTGCGATATTTCATTCGAAACAAAATTCGCCGCTCAACGACTGATATGTAAGCGTATCTGAAACAGCCGTGGTGTTTAGCGTAAGTGAGCGAGTTCAGCCACAATTTCCTAAATTCATATGGGCTAATCAGCCACTCATACGGAAACTAATGTAAACTTCTAATGGAACATTGGACGACTTTTTACGTTTGCAAACCCATTGATTTGTTTCAGTTCTGCGCCAACTCGCTGGCTATTACGCTGAATCTAATTTTTCGCGGTTCGACTGTTCATTTAAATATTAATGACTCCGGGAAATCGCACAGCAATGACCAATTTCTCTGCTATTTCGCAAAAACACCGCCCTGATTTATGTGAACAAACACAAACATTCGCAGAGCAGTTTCACACACTTGATGGCATCTATGATGTGTACCAACTCTTACTTCACCCAACAATGAATTCCTTCCCAAACAATAACGTTTTATGTATGACGATTTGTCAGTTGTTTTTGTCGTATGATCCTATTTGTGCATTCGACCCGTTTTAATCCTGCTGATCTAATGCTGGCTTCGACGGCTCGTTTATCATGCACGAGAACTGGAGCAGAGTTACGTGACCGCCAGCCGTTTGTCAGCTAGCGCCCGATGTTTGCGCACAATTTGTCCACATCTTTCGTTCTGTGCTGCTGACTAGCCGCAGCCCGTCTTGGCATGCGGGTGGAGCGGGACAGATGCATGCTTGCAAACTAAGAGCTCTTTGCTGTTTACCGTCTAGGTCTCATCCGCCGTATGTGACCCTATCCTACGTTGAACTCTTCGAGGTACTGGATGTGTTTGCATGCATTATGTTCCACGGTCCTTCCGCACACGTGTAAGATTGCAGTGTGAACAGACGTGACGCGCACAAATCAGTGCGCTGTGAAATTGAACTATTTGCCAGCATGCTTCTTCAGCAGAGAACAGGCCTGATAAAAGCCGGTATGTCGGAAACCGTAGTCGTGTTACCAAGATTGGCCGGATGCTTCTAACACAGGCCTAAGTAAAGAAAACGAACGCAAAGGACACTATTCCTTATTTCACACAAACGCACACGCAGCGACCGACCGTAAGTAAGGCATGGAGCGGTAAACTGGCATGCGACGATTTGTTGAATCGGTCAGCTAGCGTACGAGGCTGTTGAAATCGACAGCCATTCAATTAGGCGCTTGAACTGTGTGCGTCCTCGAATTATGAATAAAGCCCTCCAGAACCTAATTCCCGAACCCCAAAACCCAATTAAAATAACGGCTCTCGAAGCCATAAGCCTTTATTGCGAGTTACATTTGCACCACTTTAAACAGGTCCTAGCTCCAATGAAACAGAAAATTCGTTATTTTGTGTTGTGTAATCGCCAGAATAGTTGCTCCATTTTCAACCTCAACTTGCCAGCACTTGGCAAACGTGTAACTTTCTACCTTTTTAAATTTTATTTCCCTCTGGTTTCAGAACGGTCATTAAAAGCGTAGGCGTAACATGAAACCACCTTAGTAAACAACACAGTCATGCTTGACCTTGATGTGCCTGTCAAAAAACAAGTTTCCTCCTTAACCGTCCATTTTTATTTACTATATATTTGATGTAACAGGAGATTCCGTTCCCCTCCCCCTTCTAAGGCCCACCTTAGAGAGGGAGAGGGAAAAGACAATGCTGACCGTGAAAACTTAACATAGAAGCGTAAAGGCCAGGTGTGGTGACGAGTCCGACGACAGACAGTTGCCGTCAGTCATCAAAGTGACCGGCCGATATGTGAGTCCTACCTCTGGCCATTGAACTAACAGATGTTTAACCCACTTGGCTATCGTTCATCAGAGACAAGCGCGAAATCGTCGAAGCATGTTTTTTAGTTCAACGTGGATCCGTGGAACAGTTCAGAAACCGGCTTCCCAGTTATATTACCATCTACGACTTACTTTACATTAGTCCCTTCAAGTTTTTATTCAACTTTTCAGAATGAATGCAACGTGAGCAGTATATTCATTTGTTTGCCTCAACGATTTCATTTAAGGTAAACCGATGCCAAGGTTTGAGACTGAGGAATAAATTAGGTCAAACATGTTGCCGAATTAAACGATGACAGAGAACTGCTGTTATCTGCAACCAAAATCAGTCGGTAGGAGTGGAGAAATTCAAATATTTGAACTTACGAGAGGATAGGGAGTGCTGAGAACCGCATAACTACCATCAGTTGCACTGTCGTCAGGGCAAAGTTCTGGACAAAAATCGATCGACTGAAATAATGATGTAGCTACATGGATACCTTTATTCTTCGCCAAAAATAGGTGAAACGGCGGTTTTGGCTGGTCTGGGACAACAACAGATAATTGCAAATCCATAAAGATGCCAGCCAATCAAGTAATACTATGCCCCAGGAACGCTTTATTAATATTTTTATTCCAGAACAATATATAATGAAGCATACGTTTGCATCCTTACTGCGTCTTTTTTACGTAGGATGTGTTGGAATTTGCCCGAGCTAGGAAAAACGATGGTAAAGAAAAAGAGCAAAAAGACCAACATACATCTGTGGAATGCAATATGAAAGAAGTCGATACCGTAGATTCTACCGGTTTTCTTAGGAAACGTGGTTTATGTATGACAGAACTGCGCCTTTCTGACTCAGATATAAAAAAAGAAATACAAAAAAACCAGTTTTATTCGATTACAAAAACGAGAAAAATCGTGTCAAATTACGAGCAAGTGAACAAAGCATGTGCAGAATTGCGAGTCCAACATGTCTCTGTGCGTCCACGTATCGAACAATTAATTTCGTGCTTCACAATATAAGTACACTAACAACAAAGGAACAGAAATGAGCCACATGAGAGTACGCGAACCGTTCCTCCCTCCATCCCCGGTGTGCTTATAGTTTTGCTTGTCTAAAGCTCACTCGACCATACAATCGGTTAGTGACCTAAAATTTCGAAAACGAGTAACGAATCAGTCTCCGACATTCGGCATGTGCCAAACAACAAGTGAAAAAACGGGATTTATTAGCGACGTCCGTTCACACGTCCCAAATACAGGTGCAATGGCAACGAAAGAAACCAGGACAAAAGAGGTTTAGTCACGGATTGCGCATATACCAAAAAAATTAAAACGTCATGGCTCTGAGCGTTTGTGTTGAGGTGACTAGTAGACCCAGAATGGTGGTCAACTGTAGCCACATAAGCGATACTCTTACTTACACTGATCAATAGGAAAAGTGACGAAAATGCCATTAACTTGAACCAAACTCAACGCGGCTTATAAGAAAATGAGAGTAAACAATTATCGATGAAGCAAACTAATATAAATTAGTTGAGATCAGCTCAAACTGAAGATTTCATGAAAGCGTCAAAGGAACAATACCAATAAGAGCAGGAATGAGCCACAAGAAGTGTACATGAGGCAGATGATTGCCATTTTCACTGGGCATATCGACTGAATCAGGAAAGCAGCAGTGGAAAACGAAAACAAGTCAAAAATTATTGATCCCCAGATCAACGAAATACTTTCTCGGACTTTGTTCAGTGCCGCGGAGATGTTAAACACTGACTGCCGTCATCCAATCACCGCTAAACATTGCTTGGTAATCCTACGGGGTTCCCCATGCCAGAGACGATTTATGACGTTTACACAAACCAAGGAATTTCGCAACGGAGAGCGGTCATGTCGTCTGTTATTAGTACGGAATAGCATCGATCAGACTTTAAAGTGACTGTAACCTATTACGAATGAAAAAGGTTTACGAGCCGTTAAAAGATCAGGGTGGCACAGAACACAAAGAGGAATTTTTGGGAGCCACATGAAACACCACACAGAACTTGAACACGAGTAAATTTGGCGACGAACATTCTCATTCGTTCGAGAAGTCCAACATCGCAATTTCGGCTAACCACAGGGAAAATGTGTTCCCAGATATGTACGGATTAGTATGAATAATCGTAGAAAACTTGAGTTTGAATCTACTTTTGTGAAGAACCAAAAGAAAGCGCAAGTTTCATCAGAACACTCTCACCAACATTGGTCTGCATACGGGTTGTGGGAAACATTCACGCCGTCGATTCGTCCAAGCTGTTCTAATGATGACAGGACAACCTACTATTTTGTCCTAAGAGAACCTCCGAAAACAAAGTATACTGAAAAGGTCTTGTTTCACTAACAAACGGTGGATTCTAACAGAGAGAGACTACGATAATTTATCTATGGTCAAGTACTGGGGGATCGAAATCAGAGATAAAGAAAAATCACGCAGCTGAGGATGAAATGTAGTTTTATGGATCACATCAAAGAATGGACAAAGTGTCCACTGGAATAAGGTACCGTTATTGGTTGAGCAGAGGCAACTGGAACAACTGGGACTTGGCCAAGCTACCGATCTGGTTTGAAATAAATTTTCGAACCGGTGAATGAGACCTTACAAACAGTGGAATCCCAACTCATCGTTTCAAACTGATGTGTTCATTTCTTCTCTCTTGTGGCGAGAACAAGAACAGAATGCTAGTCTTTGAGCCCACCGACCAATAACGGTTGTCGATACCATTGCGTGTCCAAATTTGGATTTAGGCTACTGATCAAATTAAAAGTCACTCCCGTCGTCAATAGATTATTACCTACTGCTGGAGGTAAACAAACGAGAGCATAATTCTCTGTGATCAAATGAATACAGTGTATCAATAGACCAAAATAGCCTGAATAAATTCGCGTGGAAACAACTCAAGTGACACATTTTATTATTTTGGACAAGAGAGTGCCGGGTACGCATACCTGACGAGCGATAATAGCCACCAAACCGGTCGTGTACTCCCGAGCAAATTTTGTTCAGTCACTCAGATATTACTTACAATTTCTACGTATACATTTACATAGCTTCACGGCGGAAACATGATTCCATAAAAAAGAAAAGTTCAATTTTTTTGTTCCCTTATCACCAACGTTGATGTTAATAATAAGAGTCAACAAACGGACCGGAGGCATAAACTCTATTAGAAGATGTCACGAAACGGCCAGAAAGTCAGCCGTGAGATGGCCTAACCAATTTTAAACGACACGGGTGATGTCGAAAAACGCTTAGTAAAAAACAAAACTTCCGCAATTCTTCTTGAAATCAGCAGTAAGATCATACATCATGTGGTGGCAACTCACTAGGAGGGGCAGCCACACGTTACAGGCTTGTCGGGAGGATTGATTACGAATTATGGGGACAGAAAAGCACAACTATGTCCGTTGATTCTTACAACTGTGCCATACCAAGGGTGTGAATTTTGCATTTTATTAAGAGCACAACGTGATGCTCAGTTTCATTTCAGCATAGAGTAGGATTGCTTTTCGAAAGCTGGGGCTCAGATTGGCCTCTGTACCGAAGCTTGAATGGCAGCAGTACGAGAGATATAATAAACACACACGATTCGTCTACAGAGAAATCGATCGGTGGTGAGTGTGCCGATGAATGAAAACCGTCTTAATGCGTAAGCTCATTACACCTGGTTCGCACAACCCTGGCCACACACCTGGGCGAAGTCCACAGTCGTTTGGTCACTCCAACTTACGTTCGGATGAGGCTGACTGACAGTCCTGCGGATAGACATGAACACATGAATATGCAAGGGAAATTGGATATGATGAAGTGTTGAAAAGACTGAGATAGGACAAATGACTCATCAAGACGTGCACAGAAAAGACAGGCAGACGGAGAAGCATGACTAACAATGCGGGAAATTTCCTTTTCCCATGGACTGATTTGAAGACACTGGGGGGGGAAGAGGAAGGGGAAGCTAACACGAACGCGTCTATCACATGAGGTTAGACAGCATGCGTCTATCAAGGCCATGAACAATATAACCGGATTTTTCATAGTGTAAAAAGGAGACGTAAATAAAAAAGGCCTATATTTATACGAAATTGTGTGAGAGGGCAGACCAACGCGGGGTGAAAACAAGGGAAAACAGCTGAGTGTAGCCCCGTAAAATGCTCCGCAATCTAACTGAATCATTAGTAAAACGACTTTTAAAGCTGGGATTCAAAAACTACTGTGGTCAGGTGAATCGGATTTTAAGCGTGAGATACTGTGTAGACAATCAGCTGATCAAAAGAAAATGATTTTCCTGACTTTAAATGAGTGTAAATGACTCATCAGAAAGGCAAAACTACAATTTTAAAAAAATCATAGTGAACATGAAAGGAAATAACAAACTCGTATGAAGCAAAAGGTTTTTTTGAGAAACTCAAGGAATGTTCTACTTTACTATGTTCATTTCAGCACTATCTCGTTTCCCTCCTACCGCTAAACGAATGGGTCTATTGATGCGTCTGATGATACTCCTACCTGGTGCTAATATGGGAACGAAGAAATTCGGCCACACTCATTTCATGACCATAAAAAGTACATGTACAAGTTGACGAAAACAGCGCGCACAAGTATAGACACACCTCTACAATCTTCGATTCAGTAGTGACCCGCCAGGCCGATAGTAAACAGGATAGATCAAAACGGCAGGGTGAAATCGACGATAAAGAAACGAGATTTATGATACCCGTGAAAATTATGACAAGTGTGCAGTTGAGAAAAATAAAGAAAACTTAGAAGGAAACAACGACATTGAACTGCGGATGGGGTTGGACGATTCATGACCATGCGAATGTCCTGGACTGTAGTACTGCTGACTGAAACTGCAATAAAGGATGGAAGATGCCGGACGAAAATCGGATCGTGATGAGAAATATGGGCAAATTCCATGTAACAGAAGAAAAGGAGTTTATGAGTAGGACGATGGTATTTCACTTCCACTGGGAGACAGTGTTTAATCTATTAAAGAACGACAGATTTCATGCAGCCATGGAGGAAGGCAGTTACCTTGACCTTAAGCCGAAATAAAAAAAAACATCTGGGAATAGACCTTTATTTAACGCGTTTAAGCTCAGTAATTTTTTGGTGCAGTTCAGTTCTAATAATAATTAACTTTACATGGATGTGTTCCAATTTTGATTGGTATTCCACAGCACTTTTCGCAGGAAAGCGAAAGACAAGTAGGTAATAAAATAGAGATCAAGCAAAATAAACATGCCAGTTGAAGGTTTCATAGTTTCTGTCATGTCACTGGCCGATCAAATCGATCTATTTTACAACCAGTCCCTCCAAATCGTTGAAAAAGTCCCCTGAACAGTCCCCACAGGAGATTAATCGTCGGAGATCACCAGCTGGTATTCTTTGATTTATTTAAATTCCAGAGATTCATTAATAATAGTCAGCAAATACTGCACGAATATCTCAACCAAAATAGTGGAAGTCGCGATGTATGATTACGGCGTAAAACGTCGTTGAATACGTCAACGTATGAAGAATTTCCCTCAGAGTATCACCATGCATTGTTCGGGTTTGTATTCAGGATAGGTCATATCCGAGTTAGAAAGAAACAATGCACATGAATTGATCTATTTTGAAAACGTGAAAGTTGGCCGTACATGTCAAAACAATCCTCCTACACAGCTGAGTCAGCGATGAATGCCAGGGGTCACAGGATTCGTTCCAAGTCTCAGACGGAACACATGGTGCACAAAAGCCGTTGTGATAGTGCTGCTCGCGATTTTACGGTTACAATCTGGCGGGTCATTTGGCGAGACAATTTGTCAACAATCCGGAAGAACTGCCGGGTCACACAGGACGACGTTTGACAGCAAAAAGGCATGTCTGGTGTAGTGAAATTTCTTATTACTGTTGTTGAACAACTTGTCAGAACACATCGGAATATACGGTGAATGGTTCCCGAAGATACCACGTAATCTGAAACACTTTCGTGGAAGTAAGGTACATCAACAGAAACATAGACCAACAGAAACCGGTAACTCAATAGACTGGTGGAAACATTTTCCGAAGTATGAAACCCATGAGTTTGACACTTTCCGCTATTAATACTCACACTTGGCAAGCAATTCTGGCATGACCCCTGAACATGGAACTTACAAACAAAACGTGCACTTTGACTAGATGTAGTTTGTGGGTCATACACGGAACCGCACTCCTACAACAAATATCGCGAAATACAGGCTGATGAGGGATAGTGGAGGCGACTAATCCCTGAGAGAATTAAAACGGCTGGTTAAGACCAGACCATACCGGTTACTTCTAAACTCATCGTACCAATGGCACCATTATCTTCTCTATTCCCTGACGGATCGTACACCAGAAAATGTGTGGAATGACGAAAATTCGATGGATGAATTCACTAAGCAAGATTATTTTGCTGAATTTCGGTGCGCCACCTTTGTCTATTGAACCAAACGCCATTAGTAGATAGCGGTAACATGAAACGAAATCTTGAACGCGATAGGTGAACTTCAGCATTAAGGTCTGCATCAGACTTGGGACCGAATGAATATATATTTCTGCATTTCGTAACAATGACAAATTTATGCAGTGCCTACACAGCCCCCTACAGTGACTTGAAAATTTATTGGATTCAAAATACGAAGCCCCAGTAAAAACTTCAACTTATTCGCAACGGCGCTTGCCAACAGCATTGAGGGATTTAGTCGAAATCTGTCGTGAACAAAGTACATTTAGCTTTTTTCGGTATCTCTAAGTCTGCATCCGTTCGCGATTTGACTTCCCTCAGTCTCCATCAGTTTTGTTCCCCTAAAACAACATAGTCATATGAGTGATCACAAACTGTGCACCTAACGTGGACTAACTTCAAACAAATCATTGTTCATTGGCTTTTTAGGATTTATCATGACGCAACATTCATGAAACGATTCAAAGGAAACAAATGAAATCGGAAAACCCAAAAACCATCGCCTTCATTTAACTGCTTGGAGGTAGTTTACATCCATTAACCTCATACTAACGTGCACCAGTTTTGGTTGACACCACACACCACCAACTACTCACAAGAAAAAAACGGAAAAGGTAGTTGTAAAAGACTGTAAAATAATAAGGTAAACAATTATAGAGAAGAGGAAATATCCAAAATACAAGAATGTCAATCACTATGGCACTGAGCCATATCACTTACTGTCTCCAATTATCACTTGGGGGGGTTCGCGTGGATGCCAACTTGGTACCTTGATAAGGCCTACAAGAAATAGATCGCTAGTTAGAGTTCTCGTCCTTTAGTCTACATCACTGACTGATCACGTCGACTCATCCTTCAACCATCACCTGCCTTGGAGCACACACTACAACGAGGCAAGCATTCTGTGGGTATGTGCAAAACAAACGAATTGCCTTATCCTACTTAGACTCAGTACGTCATCAAGATTAAACTCTAAGGCCCTGTACATCTCGCCTAGTTCCGGAGTTGATGACGAAATCCTCCCAGCAAATTCTACCAATAATACGAAGACAACGATCTTCAAAAAAATGAAATCTTTGCACATTTGTTCCGAACGGCCACGCTCCGGGGCCATATAGCAGTATTAACCTTACTGTTGTTGTGTATACTTGACCTTCGATCGATAACTGGATGTCACATCCAAGGCATTGGTGTGCCAAATTCATGAGTGTCATTAGTCTCCCCGTATAAAAGAAGAGATTTCATTCGGTATACAAATAAATAAGCAATTGAACTTATCTACTTCACTCAATTCTTCCCCTACAAGAGCAAAATTCAGTTTCGAGCCAATCCGGTCCTACAACATTTAACACTTCGAAGGTGCGAAACGAATACCAAACACACAAAACCGAGGAGAAATCTGGAACTTGAGTTCTCACTCAGCAACGCAACATAATCCGCAAATCGTACATTAGAGAGTTGTCCGGCTGAACAAATATCATCGCCACTATTCCCACATGAGGATAGGGGAATCTCCATGATCATCTTAGTGATAAGGGTGGGCAACCCTAATGAACACCAATTATCTTAGTGAACTCGGGTGAAACATCGTCAAGGGTGCGAAATCTGCTTCGACTGCTCGAATACAGAAACTGGATAAGCGAGACGAATTTCTCTGGCACACCCTTCAGTGGCAGACAGTGATAGAAAGACACGAGACAGACTGAGTCAAACACTTCTTTCAGATCGAGGGAAACAAATTGTGGGTCTACGGTAGGTGCTTATGCTTTGGGATTTGTCGCAGCGTGATGACTTGGTCAATACATACACGTTCTGGCCCGAAACTTGCGGGGTTAAACCTTCGGCGGGTTCTAGATAATAGGGGAAGAATAATGCCCGGGAGCATTTCGAAAATGATGCTTACAAAGCTATTTCCGCTATGATTTTCACATGAAAACCCGTCAGCTTTCTCGTAAATCGGTAGGTGCAATTACCGATTCAGTCCTGTCCGTAGGAATCTATCCCCTTATCCAGATTAAAGGAAGAAGTTTTGTAAACTCCGACGTCACATCCTTGGGGAATGAAGGACGCAACCCATCTGGCCCAGTTGCCTTTTCAAAAAACCTCTCTGACGACCTTCATTACTGATAGAGGGTTGCTATCCATGAATGAAAGCTTCACTCTGACGGTGAGCCAAATAAACTGCTCTGCTCAATGTTGCAGACGAGAGTGAATCAGTCAGATTCCATGGTAACGTGGCTTCCGTGAACTACATGGAACAATTCGCCCCGTCAGAGGTACTGGCCAATTAAACTGGAACATATTGCTAATACAACTGAAAATAGTGGATCAGGAAAAGCCCATCAGGGAAGCGACTATTACTCTAAACAGACAAGTTTGAAGCAATAAAAGTGATAAAAAGAGGGAAATCAAACGGGGGATTTACAAGAAAATTCATTGTTTCCCGCGCGTCCACTAATAGTCCAATTGATTCGGACTTTTATTGCCAACAGTGGGCAAGAGAGAAAATGACAAAAGTATGACTGTCTCGATGGGATTAGCAGCTCTCGCTTGAGCAACGTTTACAAAACCAATTGGATTGAAAGACTCGTTAACAATTTTGAAAATACATGTGATTTGTCGTTCAAGATTGTTTTCGAAACCCCTTTGTGCCTGAAAGTGATATGCAGATCGCAAACGTTTTAGCCCACGTCGGGTGGCATAAACAACGGTAGTTGCAGGATGCTAATATTTTAACTCGTCAGCTACGAATTTTTGATCTAGCCTATTTCAGCTTTCTGCTTCACTATGTTGATCGGACAGTTTCTATGGCAGATTTTAGACTTCGAAATTCGCCAGTTCATTTCGACCTTGTAGCCTTCCGTTAGCCGAGGCCCGATTGCCGGTAAGGATAGGACTAGCGACTGAATTGGACCAGGCATTTAAAGTCGTAGATCCTAACTAGGGAAACCAACACACTCACACACACACACACACACACAAGTGCCACTCACACTTTGGTGCCGTTGAACTACGAGGATAATAATAAAGCATTTTGGACCTGGATCGCAGAATTTATTCGATTACAGCTTTTACCTTTTAAGCGTATCCACGCCGGTCCGCGGCATCAGAATGTGGGTTTGAAAACAACTAAGGTTAACAGCTTTCAAAATTCGAGTCATTTCAACACGAAAACGAACAAATCACGATAAAAGTGAAGCTGTTCGAGTGGACTAAAGATCCGGATCGATGACCAAACTGAATGCACATGGAAAGGGACAGCATTCTCATAAGGTAAGAAAAATATCCCCAGCAGCAGGATTGCAGCAAAAATATTCACGGGATTTCTTTACAGAGAACCTTCAGTGGCAACTACACAAAGAAAGGAATAGGATGGTTGGATAATGAACAGATATAGCTCTGCCATAAAATACAAGGAAAAGGAGGGTGAAACCGAGTCACGACTTTGAGCGTTAGCCATCGGTGGTGTTGAAAAATGAGAGAAACCAATTAAGGCACAGATGTTTAGGGTAGGACTGGAAGATAGGATTGACATGGACAGCTGAGTCAGGCGACAACAGACTAGCCAGTAATGGGCACTTTTCAGTAGCTAAACTAGACGGTTTACGACTGGAACGTGCTGTCTACTAAGCCATCAGTCTAACTAAGAAACCATCAGAGATGTATGCTAATTAGGCACATCATCGTACAAACTGAGGAACAGAACAGGCATAATAAGGTCAAACTTCTACTCCTTTGTGTGGGTGTGGATGTGTGCAGGAAAACCGGTCCCCTAGCTTGAACAATTGGCATCGGGAAGGAACAGATGATAGCAAACTGAACCGGCTACCTGTGCTGACGAGTAAGGAGTGGTCATAAAAGTTTCCGTCATGTCAGCGATTCTCCCGGGACCAAGAAAGAGGAACGGCTGGGACGAAAAGAATACTGAATCCACAATTTTGGTACTGACACAACGCATGGCAGTCAGAATAAAATGTGACTAGTCAGATTGTGAACTGTTGTGAAGTAAAAAAAAAAAGAAGAGTAAAAAAACGGAGATACAGTTTGCACAAACGAAAGTGAGCTTATATTCTTATAACAATATTTTCAAGTAGGTACGTAAATGGAACGAAAAATATAATCACTGCACTGGGCACATGAATTCCGCCACTGGGTTTATCGAAACCGTACGTCAACAGTGCTCCAATGTGGTATGGATTACCAGTGCTGATTACATCTGTTAAATCCTAAATATTAGTGATCAGTCTGCCGTCACCTAGCTCTATGGCCCCGACTTATGGAAAATTGCTTGAGGATCACAATTTCCGGTCCACCATGACAGAATTGGAACTAAGCCAAATGGTATTTTCCATTGCAATCATGCGCAAAAGCGAACAGACATGCGGCCAGAAAGCTCAATTCTTAACGATGTAAATATCACATTATTTTTTCCCGATAACCGATCCATATAACAAGATTTTTTCTAGGCAACTGCGAGGTAGAATCATGAGGAAATAGGGACGGACTATACAGTGTTCGAATGATCACAAATCACTCCGGGAATTGGGTATTAATGTCATTACTCTCTGAAAATTACGAAATCATGGGGGGTAAGCAAATTTACGCCCGAACGAAGTGGATACATCAATCTTCAGGTGGTGCCACGGATAACTTGAGAGTCCTCGAACACAATTTAAACTGTCCCCGGACTGCAGCGTATCATGAGGAGTGAAACAATAAGCACGGTCATCAAGTGTCATAAGATAAATACATTTCGAATGCATTATGTACATCAAACGACACTTTCGGACACAGAGTATGAAGACACAAAAATTCAAGATTACACGATTTGTCAGTGGAAAACAATCGGTTCTAAGGCAAACGGGTTTCGAAGCAGATGTTTATCTTTCTAGATAAAACAAATCAAGATCACCTACTCATCTCTCTCAAACTGTCTGATATAAGTATCCAGAAGAAGCACTGTTCCTGAGTAACCAATAACCAAAAATCTTCTAAGGACCAACTGTCACTAGTCCCACGTTTGAATAGGTTCTTAACTCGTGATAGGAACGACAGACCAAGTAACCAGAGCAAACTAAAAGAGAATTGAAGAGACCTCCGGCTACGCCAGTCTTACGATACAAACTGGTGAAGAACATACAGTTCCCTTGCGGTTAGAACTGAAAGCACATTAGACGAGGGAAACACTCCGTATCACGTAAGCTAATGAATGGGGAGAATAGATCATTCTTCAATCGCTGATCGATGGGGGAGATTTACGTTATTATTCACTGAGTAAGCCATTTGTCTTTCGGCTTAATTGTACTTTTCTAGCTTTGATGTGCAATATCGTGACAAGATTTGTGATGAAAGGGAAAGGGCTGAGTTTTAACGAGAATTGAATTTGGAACCTTTTTCAATATTTGCAGTTCACCCTACTCTGATTGACTGGTTTTAAACTGAGATAACGCTGTTCGTCAGACCGGTCGCGTTTGCAAACAAGAATGGAAAAAGGCGATCTAAAGTTGCGAGTCGGAGAAGGGGAAGATAATTCATTTTATTCTATGGAAGATTCCGATGGAACGAATGGACGCTGGAACGGAAAACTACCGAATTCGGTTGCTCGTATTTTATTCCGACTGAAAGTGAACGATGACAAAGCCTTACAAGCTGATGACAGGCGGTATGTTTGACAGTTGCTTACAGATGATGTCAAACCAGTCTTCATAAAAAGCGTTGTAATCTGGTCAAGTAACACAAGATAGAATTTGGAAATTGGTATCGTTCGGAGCAACGGACAAAAAATCGCATTTGCCTCCCGGATTAACTTTAATTCCGAAAATAACGACATCAAGCGGTAGAATTTCATGTGCGATTCCCTCTATTTTATTTCCCATTTATTGCCACAGTCGAACACTGCAGCATAGGTCATTCATCAAAGAGCGAATAGGAACGGCAGAAAAAGAATGTGCCAGGTAAATGTGAAAAACCAGACTGTAGCGAACACAACTGCGAAACGCGTTTGATCTAGATGCATGAGAATAGTCGAGTCGACCGCTGCCGACAAGCCGACGGAATAGGGAATACGCTTAAGTACTTCTGTTTGAAAGAGGATGATGTAGTCAATTTGTAACTCTCGAGGTGTTCGACGCTGGCGAATTCGGTAACAGAGGGGAGTTTTGCTAAAGGAGGTTGTATGAAAAATGAACGGAACAAGAGCAAATCCGCGAAGCGTTACCGGCTACGGGGATGTAAGCGAAATGTACGATGCCGCAATCCGAAATGACAATTATTCAGTCCAACCGTTAAGAGTAGTAACAAACATTTGGACAAAACCTGAAGATCCATAAAATCGGTTTTAATGAGGTCTGCTAATGCAAATGCTATACAGGCAATCATTGTGAAATTTAATCCACTCTAGATATACATTAAACGTGAATAAGAACACTAGGCTCTAATGAACAGCAGTGGAAACGCCTTCACGACGTCAAACTGCGTTAGATGCACACCGCGCGGACTGGTTTTTCAAGATGGTGAGTACGTTTATAAAGCCCTGAGACCTAGATGCAGTACCGTTTCGGTTGCAACATACCGTGCGCCAAGATTACGAGAAAAATCGTTTGCGTTGAAAGGGAATAAAAAATATGAAAGAGACAGTTGAACCACGACCGAAATCTGACTATTCCGAGGTCCACAAAACGCTTCTGCATTTTGCAGTGATTCGCTGAAGTCCATTAGGTAAATATTTGTAATCGGATGTTTAGTGTGGTCCCAACAGCATGCGTTTGAAGCCTCCGAGTTCACTAATGCCGGAGATAGACTTTCTATCACTCGGAAGTTCTTCTGCACAACGAAACTTGTGAAAATGGAGCAACAAAGGGCGCCGGTCTTCGTCCAGTTGCGAATGAACACAGGGCAATTTGCTACATTCAAGGATGTGAAAACGACAGCTTATCGTCACGTAACAATTGCCAACATTGAGAAATCTTTCAAGCTAACATGGAAACCGAGCCGTGTATCTAATTCTCACACCGGGATCAATTCAACATTTGTCAAATCCACCAAACCGAATTTAAGAACAATTAGTGCCAGAGAGGTGGAGATGAATCCAGGATAGGGAATTACAACAAGAACTGTGAGACGCACACCTCAGCGAAATTTGCTGCTGACGCATATCATGATGCACACGGCTTTTTTGATTCAACGCACGAAGTAAACTAGCTGAAAAGTCACCTGTTTTGAGGGTGCGAATCAGGACGGATGATACCAAAAGATGAAAAAAATTCAGCATGAACGGATCGAAGACCTAACGATACCGCTGATATGACTCCTGTCAGACCGAAACCCATCGACTGTAATACATATTTTCCGAGAAATGGAATTTGTATAGATGCAAACAAACATCCACCGAATATTCCCTTCAGTTATGCGTCATAATAAAAATAAAGGAAAATCTATAAGAACGTGTAGATGTTGAATTACCATAGCTATTACAGAGGCCCGGAGTTAAAACAACTGTGGCAATATGGCAATGATTATGTCAATCGATAAGCTGAGCGGAGAAACCACATGAGAAAGCCGGTCAATAGTGACGAGTTGGGTTATCTTATTCGATCAACGAACGTTGATCGTGAAAAAACAGTATAACCCATTTGTTTTTGTATTAATAAACGAGATTTTATGTCAGGATTACTTGCTCACCCTAGAGTTAGTGAGAACGAGTGACGCTACGTTGAAGACAAAATCGAATGACGACTTTCGAATTGATATCGGACCACACTTCCGTGGATCATAGAATAAACGACATCTTATCAACATGACGGGGCACAACTTAAACACACACATATCTAAAGCGATGATTACTTTTTGGTGGAATAAACGTTCATAACACGGACCACAGCCCAACTGAGAACTTTTGAGGACTGTTGATTAGGTAAGTATATCGAAGAGACCAGGTCCATAGTTCGCTTACTAAACTATGAATCGCTTTTAACTCAAGGTGGGAAAATATTCGCATCGTGAATTATTAAACTCCAAGTATCGGTAATATGGGAAAGGTGCAACAAACCTTTAGGAGCCAGAGAGATCGACCATGATTTGGTGAGGCAAGCAAACTCATGTGAATACTTTACCATCATTATCTTTTCGTCACAACTCATATGAATAAAAATTCGTGAATACTGTCAAATACGAAGTCAGACATCAGAGTTTGATTTTTTGATTTATCGTGACTGCTGTATTCATTGGACGAAAAACAAGCGTCGTAACATCGATAACCGGAATGTACTCATAACTTCGTGCACTTACTGCAACTTGTATACATCGATGGCAGGAGCTCATATATAGGCCAATAAAAATAGAGCTTGTGTATCAAAACAGCCAATATTCACCGTATTACGACGAACGGAGTCTAATAATGCGTGAATCGGAGAACAACCCATATGTTAGATGGCCCTTACAATGATAGATTAAAAATCTCAGAGCTTACCACAGATAGAATGAAGTGGTATTGACGCGGAAAATGTGGCCAAATTATTTTCCTGGAAACTTTATCAAACCACTGAGAGACTGTGAGACTGTTTCAATCGGCTGAACTTGAATTGTGTGAAGCACGACGACACAACGCTCGTGAGAATTGTGAATATCAATATTCAATAGGCACTGGCTTCATCGTTGAGTACCGCAGTATTTCCGTTTGTCATAGTGAATAACGGGGCATGACATGTCGGAAAACAAAAGAAGACCGGCAAGTGCAAATGTCGACCTTGAGCGGATAGATACTAGATTTTCTTACTCATTTACAAAGAGGTTGTATCACCCCATAAACTCCCATCACCATCGACTTCAATCGTGCGAGTCTACAGGAAACCGGAAGTTACCCGGTTGAAAACGAAAACAACGCTTCACACCGCTCGCTTCATATGCAGTAAAACACGCAAGATGAATTGCAAAGGTGACTGGCTGAAAAGTTTCAAGCTATGTTCATTATGCTTTAGGGTTGTTTAAAAAAACACCAGAAACACTCCTACGGTTGACAATCCGACCAAATTTGTGGTCATTGATCGCATTAACGAAACCCGTGCAATAAGTGGAACACTTTAGGTTTTTTAGACATACGAAAAGCAGATGCGAACCCAAACAACCATTTGGGGAAAGAACTCATTACCACCAGGGACTCACTAGGTACGGGGAAATGATACTTAGAAGCGACCCATACCGTACACGGCGATTGTCTGTAGGAAATCTAAGGAGAACAGTTTTCCCAGAAGCATGACAAAAGAGGTTGTGCAGTGTCAATCTAGAAAAAAACACCGGCGAAGGATCTTGCCCAATTTTGTCACACAGAAATTGATCCCTTATATTTCGTTCACTTTTCGAGGGCAAAATTAATGTGAATTACTTACCGTGAAGTCTGAAAAGTAAAACAAATCAAAAAGACCAACTGGCTGATGTAGACAGTGAAGCCTAAAAGCAAGAAGCGAAAAATCAATTGACTACCGAGCGAGATTACCACTAAGTTGCGTCATACGTCACACATAAATATATATATATATATACATATATACGTTATACATATATATATATATATATAAATGTATATATATATATATATATATTCGAAATCTACCGTCGTCTGCAGCATTCTTACCTATTACCTTTTATCCACTATCCTTCATTTACTTTCCTATCATATGTGGCGAAAATATCAACGGATTCATGAAAAATACCAGCTGATCCTGAAAATCAGAACGACAAGTCACGCAGGTAAAAAACGATTATTGTCACCATTTGCGTGGTAAAGGTGAGGTGGGACGGAGCCAGCTGGTTATTCCTCATACAAGATAGATGATAAAAAGGGAAATCTTCACTGAGATGGGGTTGTTCCGTAATTGCTGGAGAGGTAGTGCATGAAAGCGCAGTAACGTAGAATCCAAATAAGGATAACAGGTCCCTGAAAAGTCTTACTCTGTTCAATTTGTTCTCCGTTTAGCCGGTAAGCATGTGGCAGTGTCTGATCTTCTTGGCTAAGAGTACGAGAGCCTGGGTAACCGTTAACCACATGGGGGATCGACGATTGTTGCTGATCAGCTGGCAATATCCAATCATTCGGCCCCGTCGGCAGTGGTGGAGGCGGATATTCCGGCGGAGGCGGAATCGCATGGGAGGAATTCGGTACACTCACGCAACCGATGGTGAGCGCCGCATGTTGGCCGGCGGTGTGCATGGGCCAACGATGAGTCACGGGTGGGCGATCGGTACGGGAATCCATAAAAGCAGGCTCTTCTCGCATTAAACCACTGGAGCTGCCGATGCTTTGTGACATAGCCATAGAACCGATAACACAGCTGCTTTGCTGCTGGGAAATTCAGAAAAGGACAGTAAAGCGGAATCACCGTAAGTTATACTTCTACAATGATAGTGAGGCAAGTAAGGCAAATCTAGAAAGAGCCAATGAGATGAACTTCAAGAGAAAAAGGCGAAACGTTAGGAGAAAAATTAAATAAAAACAAAAACTGACAAAATTAGTAAAAATCCTAATTTCACGGTGATAATTGACAATGGGGAAACCCCAAAAGATGATAGATGTCACGGTTAACGGGACAAAATTGAGGCTACTCATTAGACGATGAACTGTAAGCAGTTCATCAGATGAACAAACTAGCGATCACCCATGTATAGAATCATGGTTCATTTTGGTGTACTTCAGGCACTGTGCACAATTGTTTTTCACACAAGAACAATTTAAGCGATGCGGTACCTTCACATATTTGACCCCGAACGACCACAATGATCTGAGGCTTATCGATCAATAATTATTCGATGCCAGTTTAACAGGTGGCTCGACGTGCTCCGAATATAAAATTGAATTTTTTTCCCAACTTCATAAAAGTTCAAAAGAATTTCATAGGACATATTCTTTACACATTAAATCACTGCTAGTTTTGGATTTAGCTCATTTGAACAGTTCCACACAGATGCTACCCACAACATCTGACACATAAGGAGTTTCATGTTGGTGGTGATTGTCGAGAATGAAGAAAATTTATTCACCTCACAACAACTGCCTTCCTTCTGTTCTATATGACTGGAGAGCGAGAGAGATAAACTGTTCCGAGTGAGAGGAAAAAGTCATCAATATTAGGTGCAAATTGATCGCACTAAGGTCCGTTGAACAATAGCCCGAGGCTGGTACAAGATCCTAACAAAGAAGGATCATCTTGGAAACAGCACATGCCCGTAAACAGTACTGTAGGTCAGTGAATGCGGTTCATTGTTCAGTGGAGGTAGTGACCCTGTGGTGTACCATTACGGCGAAAAGGTTTTCCGGTGGTGGCAGAAAAACTGAAAATGATCTCCGACATTTCCAGAACAAACGGGTGTCCTGAAAGGTGCACTGGATGATACAAATCGTAGAAACATATTAAAAAACTAGAACAGACCTCGCAAAAGTACAACTGCTCGTAGATTTCAGAGCAAAGCATTGATAGTCAGAGAACCTTACGGTACGCACGGACAAACATGCCCATATAATACGGATCCTGTTTCAGACCTACACAAGCTTGATTCCAACAAACCAGCTGAATAATATTCCCAATTAGTTTCGACATAATTCCGAAATAATGTTGGGAATGGTACAGATTGATATTGTCCACCTCCATTAACTCAGGGGAGAACAACCAAGCTGAATTGGTACAAATCTCTTTCTATTAAATTCGCGTCTTTGTGACTCCCATCATTTTATTGGTTGTCTAGGTCACGCCTCGACTGGGTCATTTCTGTTAATGCATTTCGATTGATGAAGTTCGTATCGTTTTGTTGTCGAATCCGTGATGCTCATCCTGATCGGTCCGTACAAATCACGATATGGCCTTCTCAGCTTGCATATCCACATTCCTGCCCTCCACTCACTCCGCCGTGTAGCCAATAAGATAACCCGGTCTCGATCTAGTTTTACCATCCGTACTCGTTTGTCGTCTAACGCGATCGGAATGCATCCACAACTGTGTACTGATTGCGATTTGCCTAACGCGGTCCATCATCGCGTAATCACCGATACTCAATGAGACAACCCTATCAGACTCAGGCGATTAAATTGCCATCTTACAGAAGGTAAGTGTCGGCTGCTGGCCAACTCCGCCTCGAGGTCGCTTTAAATTCAAGGCAGATGAAGACAGCCTGCATTATCGAGACCTTTGCTAACAACATATTACATCAGAGGACTTGAAAGAGGTCTGGTTTCGATTTTTCCTAAAAATCGCCTTGAGGATCTTGTGATTGCGATGCCTAGCCAGGCAGGTATCGGGGTAGTGTTTCCTAACGGCATCGAAGCCATACAACTCCGACAACTGGTCCGAATAAACAGTCGGCAGTGATAAGAGATTCGCCATTTGAAAACAATATTTTACTATTTTGGCTTTTGCGCCAACAGACCGCATTTTAGGTGACAAACAGCTTCTAACAGGAAAATGAGGACCACTTGGACAAAACAGACTAAGTCGATAGCTTGAGTACATTACGGGACAAAAAAGCTACAGAGGGAAGGTTATTATCGAATCCTGTGCACTCGTTAGGTTTTTTTGATCTAGATTCGCGATTTCTAAAAGAGTGGATTAGACTGTCGGATTTGTGGTCTGAAACTTATGCGTATTACTCTGGGTAATAAACCTACTAGATGAAAAAGTGTTCAGCTTTCGGAAGTATATGCAAAGTCAGAAAGGAATACGGTTTCAGTGATAAAAATAAACCAAAAGTATCCGTAGCGGAGTTTCGGAGGAGCGAAAAATCATGCAGCCAACTGTACTGACAGCTATCAAAATTTCCCCATGACCAGAGACATTGAAAAATCATTAGAATCGACAATCTGGGGAATAAAGGACAAAACCTTGCATATGGGGGTGATGAGTTGATGAAAGGGAAATTTATCCATGAGTGACAGCATGTAAAATTGCTTGCAGGTGGGCTATCACTTCACGAAGAGGTGGTGTTACACGAAATAGCAGGAGGGAAATGACGAACGAGACAGGTGGGCAGTCTTACCCGAAGGAACAAACATCCACCATTCTACCACGATGTGTGCTTATACCCAAGAACGGTAAAATATGATTAAAAAAGTCAAACATCAGCTTAAGAAAGGTTGAAAAACGGACACAACAGAGGTGATACAGTATGCACCCAATACATTGTGAAAAAAGTACAACACAAATACTCTCCAAATCGAAACTTCAACCATTTGGGTAGGCATTGGTTGAGGAAATGAAAATAAATATTCGATTTAAAGTAAGATAAAATGAATGAATAGGCAGATACAACCTCTCTTTTCAGTGTGGGCGATGGTGTACAAAGATAGAATGGGCAAATCCACCAACTAATTGCCAACCTTCAGTGTGATGTGCTGGGCGCATCATCTGGAAGTCTACTGACAACATTTTAAATCGGAATGAAACAAAAACACTGAAGAATCTCTAACTTGTCAACTTGAATTTAAAATGCTTGAAAATTTTAACTTTTGACTGAAATATCCCCTCCTTCGAAATGCTTGAGCACGGTGAGAAAAAAACATTTAAAGATAGTAGTCTAGTTCAGCTCAAACAATTGCGAACCTGATGAACTTTAGTCTGTTTACTACTTCATAATATCGCCTACTTGAGAACAACGTGAGTAGAAAAATAACGAGTAGAGATACTAACAAAAACTATTTACACAAAGAGATTTCGAATACAAGAACGTCACTGACTGTCACCCTCAACCATATCTCCTAATTTTTCTAACCGGATGGTGAGGCGATCTCGAGGACCCCAAATATTAAAGTTGAGCTGGTTATATTCGACCAGGTAAGATATAATTACAACTGATTTTGGTCATCGCTTTTCACTGCTCCTAACGAAATATGAACGCATTGCAGTCTGCATGGAAACATAGTAATCGCTTTCAGGAAGGGAAAACGAGTAGTAAATGTGGAGCGAGAAAAAAACACAAAATAATTGAAACGAGTAAAGAATTAATGTGGCATCGAATTCGCAGTAAAACACCCGATACAAGTTGAAGCAGTTCCACACGCCATTACAGTGAAATTTTCCAAATGTAAGCTATCCGGCTTTCTCTCCCCCCTTCACTTGTATGTGTCCCAGACCAGTGTTCACGTTCTGTGCGTCCCATCCGTCACAAAGAGTGGATGAAATCGTGTCCGTTTATGCAGCCTGAACGTCGTCGATCGTCAGAGTCACAAAGGAACACAAGTTACAGTTATTCGCATAGTCTGATAAACGCTGCAATAGTGGTGCGATTATTATTCTTGATAATTCATACTGTTATGTGTTCCCGTGTGCTCAAAGATGCGCGCCCTTTACGGTCATTCAATGCTTACTTGCTAGATAAACAATCACTATTATACGAAGATTACAGATATATATTGGAGACTCAGCATGCGAAATTTAGTCTTTGCAACAATCCTTTCCCAGTTCACATCCTGATGTTTCACAAAGATACTAATCGACAACAAAATTACTCCTAATCACCACTCGTTTCAATTTGGTTTAGGTGTAACTGGCAGCATTTGAACGCATGTGAACTTGGTCACTAAGGTAAATTCGTCTGGACATCGGAATGCGTAAATAACATGCACATAGCTAGGAAGACTTGAAAATTTATCCTGGGTTATAGCCACAGAATCTACCCAGGTCAATCAATCATTTTGTCATTTGTGATTCTGTTCGGAACTGTTTCCGGAGCGATCAAGTCCAAAATCGGAAAATTCGACGTTAGCTAAGGTCTACTATTTATTACCTTCCTTCGGTAATAGGTAATTCTGATCCGCGCCAACGTGAACGTTTAATTCGAGGTCATTTGACCGTGTTTTGTCAAGTTGTCATATTGCTCCCGTAACTATGTGACAAAGACCTAGCAGTGGTAATTATTTGTGATGTTCCAATGCAGAAGACAGCAGATGGATGAAAATCACTTGCTGTTTCGAAATTTTGCAAAAACCTTGTCTAATATTTAAGGTCGTCAACTTATTACTCTGTAATTGATCTTTCACTGCTTTATTTAAATTGTTCTTTTAAAAGGGCAGCGCTGAGGTATCAACCAAAGCCAGAGCACACTGCTGTGAGATTAAAAATTGTGAAAACTATTGAATCGGCGTATGAAAATCCGTGGTGTCCTTGCACCGGAAATCTTTTCTCCTTCCTACACTCCTTTAACGTACCATCATGTGTATATATAGGGTACTTGAGAACAGATCAGAAAGAGGGAAAAGCGGCAGAACATTCTGCACAGAAAAAAAAGAGTGAACAACCTATTCCAATTCACTATGATGGTGGTGATAGGTTGCATGCGTTTCTGGGACAATTCAGGAAAAATATCTATCTAAACCGCTTTCGTTTTAGATCAACTGCATTGATATTCCCAGAAGCACAATAGATAAATGATGGGAAGGTGCATCTGCTCATAACTAGTCAAAAGAGCATTACTTCGAAGAATAGTAAATTATAGATATTTACATCACGGGAATTTTCCACGGCTATTGGATCTGGAATCCCTAAAAAGACAGATCAGTCATTTGTTTGTTTATTTCAACGGGGTCACCGTAAACCCCAATTAATCACTTTGGATTAGCATCGAATGGTCAGGCGGATGTTGAAAATTGCTTCTGAAAATTACCTATCCGGCCACCAAAAACATCACAAAACTGTGCATAGTGAGAACCGAAAAAACGTCTTCTTGCCGTTCACTGTTCCTCCTTCTAGTATATGTTTACTGTATAACTTTATTCAGGCACCATGCTTGCTAAAAAACCAGTTATATATATACATATATACCAAAGAGAGGGACCGGCGACCTTGGACCCTGAAGCTTGAAGTAGCACAGAACCATATAGGGTCTCACTAGATCAGATGCGGTAACGCGCTAGACAGCGAGTTGCCGTCTATCACCAAACACAGTTGAAACTTACTACATAACGATAATAGTACCGACAACGCACGTGAGACTTCTTTCTTGGAACGAGGCCTGAGAATACTACACAAATCAAAACGACTAAATTAACCGGTTAACACTGCGCAGACAGATACGGGTGGCGAAGAAGATTGTGACTGAATGCATCAATGCCATGGGAGGTCACAGAACTTCTCCGTATTTGGCGACCGTGTCTCGTGAAAATGTAATGTGTACCATTACGGATTATAATAAACGAGATCTAGTCAGTGAGCCGGACAAGTGAAAAAATTGAAAGAATTTGATTACATCGTAGATACATGTGGGCGTCCTTAGACATTAGAACGTTAATATAGTTTTGGTGCCACGAAAATGATTGCAGTTGTTTAGTTTTGTACCCATACCGAAATGGTTTGCCCCTTCCGACCTGTTATAGTGACCACTGAATGAATATTTGGTGTAGTGATTTCCGTTGCTACATCGAACTAAAGCCAAAACAGAAAGGGAACAACGGGATTTCACTCGACCATCCAATCAAAAACAGAATTTACCGGAAATTCTTCTAAACAGAAAAGCGGATATGGCATTTTTCATCATTAAGTAGCGCGATCAAAAAAAGATGAGAAAGCAACTGAGCCAGTTTAGCAGAACAGGAAAATATCACTGATCAGTAATCAACATCTGGCGAATAAAGATACCGATAAGGCGAATTGTTTTGCGGGGGAAGTGATTCATTACGAAATAAGCATCAGTTAAGTCATCTGAGGGTACACAAATCCGATTGCTCGGCTTCACACAAATTACTACTATCGATGCTGGTAAGCAGGATTAAGCCTTTATTAACCTCAGTTTCGGATTTTACTATTAATAACTTTGTGCTGATGTGCTTCGGCTGCTGTCTCGAAGCGCCGGACACTCAAAAGAGAAATGAGCGAGCGACAGTGAAAGAACAACCATGTCAACGGTTTTCATGAAGACCAGATGTATATGGTACCCGGCGGATAGGGGAACGATCGCCATTTCAGCGGTTAGTAGTGATGTCATGAGGTCACACTCTTCACATAATCGCCCGCAAAAAAGCCGGGATAGTGCCGAGAATGTGGTGAGCCTTGGCTTAGTATCCTGTCTTAAAAATACCACAAAAATGCGTCAGTGGCACTATTTGGTCTACCATTTAATAAGATTCGAGATACTACACGTTGGCAGCTGCCTACAAACTGGACACCTTGGTCAGCGACTCTGTTATACACTTCCGGGAATGCTAGGCCTTTATTTAGAACGTCAGAGTTGGACTATCGGTCACCTCCTCTCACAGATTCACAAACGCCGTTTTACATGACATGTTAGAAGCATGGATATAGTGCAGGTGGCGTGTCCCATAGCCAATAGGGCCCACTGCATGGAGGAAAGAGGAGCCGGCAACTGCGGCTCTGAAAAATGAAGTGACCAGGAACCACAAAAGATCTCAACAGGTCAGGTATGGTAACGAGCAGGGCGACAGTGAGTTTCCATCTGGCGTTGGCCACCTTGCAGGATAGGTTTTTCATCGAAGACTCGAGGATGGATTCCCTAGGATAAAATTCCGATTGGTACGAAGCTCACGCATGAATCATGGGTTCGGTGACGCATGCGCAGGTCTTGGAACAGATGACGTGTGTCGTAAACTCTACACAGAGTTTCCCCTAACTTTCCGCTTTCGCTCGCACTGTTTATTTTTAGCGGGGGCACCAAGCAGTGATGAGACGTGCGCAGTATATATATATATATACTTCGGTGAAACACCGATGTCTACCTGCAGCATTTCACTTGAGGTCATTTGTCGAACTGGCCTGCCCAATGGTCTAGACGACGAACATGAGGGCGAACCAGTGAGCCGTCGGAGTCTATGATAGCTTCACTAACATCCGGCTTTCGCAGACCAATACTACCAATTGGGTGATGAAAATAACGGTTACTGCCGTTAGCGCAAGGTTATTTATATTTCGTTGCACTTCCTTATCTGCCACTGCTTGTAATCATCTCGCTGACGTCACAAGAACAGGAGCGCGTCATTGCATCAATGACTTTAAAAACATTGAGAACAACACAACGTGGCGAACAAGCTCGTTTTCAGTTATTCGTATTCATGCCAATACATAACATTAAATATGGTCTGGAGATGGTTCAAGGGAAATTGTCCGTTTGCATTCACATCTGGCCCACTTGTCATTATCCAACAAGTGGTCTACAACCTGATCGTGTGACAAATTGACCAATTACACATACACACAGACGCATTCTTAGAGTTGTGAACTGATGTGAATGCAAACGGACAATTTCCCTTGAACCATCTCCAGACCATATTTAATGTTATGTATTGGCATGAATACGAATAACTGAAAACGAGCTTGTTCGCCACGTTGTGTTGTTCTCAATGTGTTCAGTGGGATTTTTCAAACGTTTAAAGCAGACTTTAAAAACGTGTTGGTCCTAGCTCAGATTATTGGTTTTGCTGAAGGAGGCATTCAGAACTTCCCGAAAAGAGCATTCCATTGTGTGTGGCACTGGGAGCACGGATCTGCCAGTATCTAGCAGAGCCACTGAATTCAGCGGCTGCCACTTAGTGCGAATCCTATCTGATTTACTTCTAATGTTTTCTCGAATTTTGGTTATTCGACTATGTCGATAACAGCAGTGAAAACCTTGAATGGAACTCAAACAGGAGGTTATCATCTGGAAGCAGTTGTCTAGGACAGATGGTTATCTAGATCATGAGACCACAGACTAGACGCGAACAAAGACGAGCTTGGATGAAGTCATGGTCCGAGTCTACAAGCGTTGACTAGAATAATCGACAACCTTCGACTGATTCACACCACTGGTGATCAATGGCAATGTGACCAACCTAGAGGGAATCAAATGATCCGGTATTGTTTTTGTGATCAAAGCTCGTCTTCGTTAAAAATAGTCTGTGGCCAGAACAAACCTGAGTGAAGCGCTTCTCGCTGAACACACATTTCAATCCAATTACGTCTATTTTAAAAGTTTCAAGAGTCCTAAATAAGACAACTTGTTTTCCCAAGTGAAGTGCACACTTTGGATTAAGCAGCACATTTCATTTGTCTCCCGCACTTCCATTTACATTATTTTCAGATGAATTAACCTCGTCGCATGGTTTGCATGTTGGAAAAATCAGGGTTAGTACGAATCCGCAAAAAAGGTGTTTGTGTTTGTGAGAACGATACTCCTTGGCTGCCCACGCCGCAGAAGCGCTTTTCTTTGGGATCAAAATTCCAATTCAAAAGGCAGCAAAGTAAAGTGGCCGGAGCAACAAGGAGAGAGCAGTTTTAGGTCAATCAACTAAGAATTCGTTGTCGTTCTCCTGTTTTGCTTCCCCTGTTGTATGGGTTTCAGTTTCACCGTCGGTTCAAATGCACTGCTCTATGCACCCAATGAACGAAGCGCAACGTGACTTAAGTAATTTTAGCTCTTTGGGTCAGAAAGACATGCAAACCATCATATTGCGTGAAGGTGCAGTCCCGCCATTTGCCAACCTAATAATCACGGACAAAAATTCAACCAATGCCTATTATTTTGTGGTGGACAGGGCACTTAGTGGCCACCGAGCTAGGTAGCACAAGCGGTTTGTGGAGACCTGATGCAGTTGTACATAACACGATATCACGGCTATCGCTTCTGCATCATTAGGAGTTATGGGCTAAGGCCCGCCAAATTTAACATATAACTATACTAACCGCAATGAAAAACGACATGTAAATTTTCCAAATTCATGCAAGCATTAACATTTATCGTATCCGAACGAGAAGGCGCTCTGGTTAACTACCTGCATCTTAGCGGTACGCCCCATTCACTGCTGGAAGCCGCCTCGTTTTTTCTACTGTCAGTTACTGATTTTTGTCGGCACTTGAGTACAACGTTCGAAAAGTGACAAATTCTCAATAGCGACTTGGTAGCTGAGTTTATTTTTGGTGAATATAGTGAAAAGGATAAAGTCTGTGAATAGGAAATAATGCAATCATTGACTTCCAACGAATAAATCAAGGCAAAAGGGCTATTTTGTTTGATTCGGGGCATTTGATTCATCCGCAGGAAGACTGACTTATCGCATTTCATCGGCCCTGGGGAATCAAAGCGAACGAAAGGAGGCCTACATCTAGGAATCAATAGCTGAAGCGATTCACTATCTGGTCAGCAATCAAGAACCTAACATTCAGACAATGGTATCAAAGTTTGCGACAGACTACCAACAATGGGTGGTTACCAACAGACAACGTCCGATGACCCCAAAGAACACACACAACGTTTGATTGGAGGACGATAAGCAGGCCGTCGGACAGGAGGGGTAAGGGGAGATATAGAGAATTTGGAGAATCGGCACGGAAGTAAGACTTCGTTCAGTTGAATGAATGAGGAAAGTTACGTTGTCAAAAAGTGGGAGAGGTGGATGAAGTCTACGTTTCGTCCTGTGACAACGAAAGCGCAAACGATTCATGCATGAGCAGCGATGCTCCAAAATCATAGGCAAGACAATAATAGTGTCACTTAGGCATTCCTCCACATCGGACAACATCCCGTAGTCTCAGTTTACTTTGTCTGTTATTCCCAAATGCCAGGGACAGTACTCTGAAACTGTTGACTTATTTGAGCTGACGAGAACGCTGGAGGACTAAAGAAAGGGAAAAAGCGTGCGAGTGAAAACATTGTTTATATTATGCAAGCAGACATCATTGGGAATTGGTGAGTATAACGGTCGTAGTCTCGGGTAACTTCAAATATTGTCTTCTGAGAATCGTTACCAATTTCAGGAACTGAATGTAAGAAATACGTCAGACTAACAAAAACTAAATGGAGTAAATTGGATAGAGGAAGAACACCGAAGATGAAGGAGGTGTCTGAACGACGAGAGGCACATTCATACGATTCCATTATCGTTTGCATATCTGCTCAAACTGCTCACGCTGGACTCCTAACAATCTAGGACAATTTTACAAGATGCAACTGATTTTTTGTTTTCTCTGTCCCTTTGAGCGGTTATTAATATCGGTAAGGTTGGACTCAAATAAGACGAATAACCCATCCAGCAGAAAGGAAGCAACACAAAAGGTGAAAGTAATCGTGAAAACCAAATAAATCCAATCGTTATTGGGTTCTGTAAGATATCAAGCATATTCCTGCCTTAATAGCATACAGGACAACTGCTCGTAAAAACCGAGAGACAGTTAGACTTAGAGGATAGAGGTATCGAAAGACATCACAATGCAAAATTATCGGGCAGTTCAATGACCGTTTATTGTTAAGACGACTAACATCATCCTATGGTCCACGAACTCAGCTTTCACTATAAATTCAATAGAAATTCATGGTAAGGCAATTCGACTACTGTAATGATACTGACAAATAGATCTGACAATGAAACATAAAAAGAACTCGGAAAGGAATATCATAGAATTGAGACACTTATACTACCAACGGATGAGGTACACAACGTGGTCGGGTCTGTGTTTGACTAAACCGGAGTTTAAACCCTCCACCGACGGTTCACTAACTGGAATAATAAACACTACCGGGCAAGTAATAAAATGTTAAACTTTTATATTACTTTACTGCAACTGGACCATTGAAGAAGATAAGTCGGCTTCATGAATGTCTCTGATCACAGCTGCCCATGCTTGGCGGTTAACAGCAAGTTCATGGCATAAATCGATAGAGTTCAATTTCTACTGGCGAGTGTCGTACACCAGACAAAGGCCAAGTTGATTAACGTCTTCGAAACCGGTATCTAGCTAGGTTTTCCGTTGTCCTCCTCGTCGATGCTGCCAGGACAATTTCCGATTGGAGCCTTGGGCCAGTTTACGAAGTCGGCGGATGTGTATATGCACTGCAAGACGGGCAACCTGGAACCGATTTCGAATTATTTCGTTGGGAATTCTGCCGTGCCAGGTTACTTTCAAAACAGTGATCAAAACTCTATTCGTTTGATATTCTCAGCTCTTATTGGCCAGGTTTCACAATCGTAAAGACTGGTTAGACCGCTGCATTAAAAATCCTGAGCTCGGTTGAGACTGATATCGTTCCGTCGCCAGGGAGCGTAGCGCAGTTGCAGTTCGGGCAGCGTTAATCCATTGCTTGGCCTCATCCCCAGCTTGTCCGTTCGGTAGGATGGTGTCGGGATTCGTTAAATCTGGGACAACTTTAGCTGTCTGGTTGACTAGGTGTGGGGCTCGATTTGCATGACTATCTGGTGTAACGAGCATTTTGGTTTTGGTGGTATTAATCCCAAGACCAATTCCCTATGAACATTCGACAACACGCTCGAGAGCCACTTTAATAGTGATCAGGTTCTCTCAGAGCATCACTAAGTCGTCCGCGAATTCGAGGTCTGCAGTATAACTTGAACACCCTGACAACCATTCGCTGCACGTTGTATAATCCAAACAGCAAACGTGAACAGGATTAGAGGTAACGGAGACTCTTGTCGTACTGCAGACTAGTTCGAATGAATGAGACTATTCATCATAAGCCGAACAGGTGCTTTTATTTCAGTATAGTATGATTTCATCAGACGGACTAGTTTGGATGGAATATCGTCTGCAGGCACTACGCTCAACAATCCCTCATGAACGATTGAACTGAACGCGACCCGAAAGTCAACGAAGCATGTGGCGATGGGACGTTGGAATTTCTTGATGTCCCAGAATCCTGCGAAGGATGAACAGTTCGTCAATGCAACCAATTTCCGGGTCGAGTGCATGAATATCTCGATGCAGCGAAAGCGATTCAGCACAAGCTGGGTGAAAGCCTCTGCAACCATGCCTAAAAGACTGATACCGGTTGTTTGGCCTCTTTTGGGAAGTGGGAACAAAACAAATGCATTCCAGTCGGTTGGGTATTTTTCTGATTTCCAAATCAACCGGAGCAGGGTATGAAAAGGCTCGGTAACCAGCGGAAGGCATACCTTATAGACTTCCGTCGGGATTCCATCCAACACATAATCTGAACCTCCCCTGTTACTTGCCTGGGCATCACGATGCGACCAACATTAATATACTGACGAAAGGTATCGTGATGAGCTTTTTTTACCATCATTGTAATACCATGTCGGAAGGTTCTCCTGGGTTGCTGGGATCTTGTGTTGGTTATGTACAGTCAGAGAAGTTGATGAGCCAGTCGCCATTTTCAAAGCGCTGATCCAGACCGAATTGCCCGAGAATGTAGAGTGTCGAGGTACCTTGTACAAGTATCCGGGAGTTCCCGCTACGATGAGCATATCCCTTTGGGGACGCGATCCATTACTGTTTGAGGGCTGTCGCAGAAATTAAAGATTATGATTATCTGTAACATTATTAGCGGATTCACGACTTGAATCGGTAGTCAGAGGTACTAATGGCTATATATTTTCGGTGGTTTCTTAGGCGTTCCCGGCCTGGACGAAAATAATCCGCCGCTTCGGTTGCCGCAAGTAACTGAAGATAGCTTTCAAAGTGAAATGTAAGGCCGGATTGGCGAAGGTTACCTGGGAGTTACCGAAACGTAAGCTTATTTTCACCGAGTGAAATCAAGATGTCAATCCCGCAAACAGTTAAAGGATTGTAAAATTTGACGGCATTTTGCCACTGGTAGTGTTCTCGCATGCGCACTACTTGTACATTCCTAGTGCTTCCCAGGCTATTTTCATGCAATACATATTTCAATTCCAGCTATTTTTGGTGAGATTGCAATCCACATAACCGGACGACAACGGTCAGGTAAAACGAGTCTCAAGATGAAATGTTATTGGGTAATCTTTTGACGCACAGCTTCCAGTGAAAATTGTTTCACCTGTTTAAACAAAAAACTGTAGGCCCACAAGTACAAACAAACGAGCTCAGTGAGATACGACGTTTAATAACTAAAATGACAAACCATAAGAAAAGAAAGAATGAGGGACCATGAGGAAGTCACATATTTCCGGAAAGAACAAATTCAAAGTGATTCAGTCGAGGCTGGAGCAATAAATCACGAAAAAACTACCATGTTTCCTATATACATAACGAGTTTGAATAAGGTGGGATTAAATACAAAAAGTTTCTGGGACAAAACCAGCAACAAGCATTTTTCATGGCAAACGCGCAAGAAATTATTCTTCCCACCATTGCAGTGGATATATCCGCATTCAGATCCTGAACTATTAAGAAAAGTATGCCTTCAGAATGAGGAAACGATTCCATTGTTCCGCTATGTATATCGAGACCGGTAATGAAGTGGATTAAACGCTTGTCAGCAAAATTGTGGGAGGTTTGAATCTTAGATCGCCCGGTCACTTTGATAGCAGACGGCAACTCGCTGGCGTCCGGCTCCTTACCACATCTGGGATAGTGAGAGCTTGTGTGGTTCTAGGCCACTTCAAGTTTCAGGGCCATAGTTTCCGGCTATCCCTCCCGTGCAGTGGCCCTTGGGGACTACGGGACATACCCCTTCCACTAAACTCATGCCCCAATCATGTCATTAGATAAGCCATTTTAATCTACTAAATTTTCGCTCTGGCACGCTACAAAACGCAGAATATCGCAAGATGGGAGTGCAAATGCAAGCAAAATTCTTCGCTTCAATATACATTTTTTCTATTACAATATGAGATTAGATTGATTTTCAAGAAACCCGCACTGGACTGACTGCAATGAGCTAGGTTCTGAGCTTATTCGTCAATGTCTTTGGGCAAAGCAAGTCCTTATTTCTAGGACCCTAAAAGGGACGTTGAGATAAATTAACTGGGGCCAAACGCAACCTCTGGGTTAACTCACTTTTAGAATCGCCACCCTAACTAGGAAGTCCACATAGAACACAATACGAGGTGCATTAGACAGAGGAATGCGACGTCCTCTCAAATCACCGGAAGTGAGAAAGGCTATACAGAAACAACTATTGTTTCTTTCATGGAATCGCGTGGGCGGATGGATTTGAGTCAACAGTGAAGTTCATCCTGGAAATGTTTACGAAGCAAAAGAGTTGCAGTACCCGGAGGAGGCGGGGAATTAGGGGTAGTGTCATTCACCAACCGAGTAGATTTAGTGCTAGCGGTTCGCTGGAAGCGAAGAACTGCATACAACTGACCGTTACTAATATACCTTCTAGTCTTTAGACTAGAATATCCAAGGACTGCATTTGCACTGCGCAGTTATGAAGAGCGGGAAGAAGACAAATGTGGCAAGATGCATAAACTTTGGTCGCTGTTGTCGATGACTTACGCGAAACGGATCAATTAGTGTACGGTAAGTCTAACAGGTTAACATCCCAAAGGATGGTTCGTGGTTATTCACGGGGAGACTGTCTGACCGATACCACAGTAGTACAACTTTGGTTAAGGGTTTCTAATTTGGTCAAGACAGATTCCCTGAACGCTGTCAGTTTCACACTTGGGTGGCATTTTGTACTTGATCTGCAGTGCAGATTTGGAAAATACTGTAACTTTTTTTCATCAAGCTGAGTTATCGTTACATCTCATCAGACGATCAAACTTCGAACGAAGTGCCGTCGTACATATAAGATGATTGGTTGGCTTTGCCAAGTTGAGGCATCCGGTGTTGGCCTGACACTCGGCTATTGGTCAGACGTCGAGTGCACGTAGCAGTAGTAACCTTGTTTTTGCTGTACGACCCAGAAACATGGCCATTGCGGACAGATTCACGAAAACAATCTGTGTGTCTTAGCTATATCAGTAGAATGTAGTGGGATAATTGTCTCAGTAACTCAGACGTCAAACGTAAGTTACCGTGTCCTAGGATTCGGTCGTCAGGAGAGGCACTGAATCCGATTAGATTATGGTGACATGATCATCTTTTGCGCACGCCAACATAACGCCTGCCTGGTTGCATTCTGTAGTCTGAGGCAAGTAGTGGTTAGAAGATGGGTCGACGTGAGCAGTCGATCACAAGGCAAAACGATATGGAAACTGATTAGTGAACTGGTTTGTTTGAATCCAGTTGAACAGCGAGTTTGGGTTTTACGAGATTCCCTAAGGCGACAGTTAGAAGAAACATGACATGGCTCAATGGCGGAGCCAGAGGCCATCTAGCAATTGAAACATTTCTTCCTTGAGTTATCACTTTCTGACTGACGACAAGCAAAAGATTGAGTCCCAGATCATCCGATCACCTTGGTGGTGGACGCCGATTTGCTGTCGTTCAGTTACTCACCATGCCTGGTTCACTGGGACCCTGTGGTTCCAAACCCCTTCAAGTTTCAGGGTCATGGTTTCCGGTTATCCTTCTCCGTGAAGTGCCCGTTGGAGGGCTACTGGGCATGCTCCGTCAACTAAACTTATGCATTAAACATATCGTATAAAAATTTTGATATGCAATTGGTTTTAGTTTATTTCACCATTCGGTCCTGAACCGAGTCCCAATGGGGATTCAGAGAAAAGCCGTATGCTACCGGAAGCGTCCCCAGGTTACGGATAAGTAAAAGGCCACCGTTTTGCCGGTTGACCGTGAACAAAGTGGACTCACGCCTGTTGAATAAGTGACCGCGAGCAAACAGTGGAAGTTTTGAGGGTGTGATTTTTTTGCTTAATAAGCATTCCCCCTAAGAAAATACCGCAAGAGTCTGCTGATGGGACTGTGATGTGTCGAGTGTGGCTCGCTAATTAAATAAGGCCATTGCTTCTTGTCGTATTCCACTAACCAGTCACGGTCTCCCAGAAAATGCACACGAACCGATCAACCGAGCACCGGCTCGTTTGCACTGGCTTCTGTCTTCTGTCTTTCAGATAGCGTTTGGTTGTGTAGAGGTTAGATGTGGATCAATGATTAAAAAAGCATTCTCTGTATCGGGCGATGTATGAAGAAATTGGCTTCTGTTTTGGAATCGGTTGGTTTTCCGACGTCCTGGTTAGGGACCACAAGATGAGAGCTCTCGCTTGTTGAAGACGCTGAGAGACATGGTTCAGAGTCAAATACACTGGCGCGAGTGCTGTATGGTTTGTCAACAGAATTCGTGTTCCGTAAAGAACAAAAAAGCAAAACAGAAATCTCAAAATAGGTAAGATGAAAAAGAAGCCAAAAACTTGTTTTTCTATCGTTTGTTTCCCATTCCTATCGTGTCAGTTCTCTATATAATTCTACTCTAATAGTCCAGCAACTATTTCAAGCCGGTTACTGGCTCCTTGATCAGCACTGGAGGACCTGTAATAGCGTAAAGATTTCACTGGGGCGTATTCGACCAGCGCAAAAAGCAACGACTTTAAGACACGATTTCGGATAGCTGGCAGGAATTTCAAGGCTACTGTACTGAGGCTTGAATTCCCGTGGTCGGTGCAGTAACTAATTAAGCGTTTTTTGAAGATGGAGGAATCAAAGGAGGACGTACTTACAAGGAAAACGAATGCTAAAAGTTGCTAATTTTAGAAAAAAATCAACCCAAATAACTACCTGGGCTGCATCATCAGTAAACAGGTCTCAAGAAAAAACCATCTGAGACCAGCTTCTTGTGCCGGTTGAAACGGATCACAAAAATCGTGCAGAGGGGACAGTTGTGAGAGGAACCGACTTAGGTTGGTCAGATTCCACCTGACACATTCACACTGATGACAAAATAACGATAAACTAAAAACTGATGAAAAACCCGTTACCTGGACAATACGCTAGTCCCCGTAAGATGAGTGTGGGTTACAACTTTCGTCCGTTAGTCAGTAGGTGTTTTACATGAAAATACTTTTTCTAATGATTGGAAAATACCTACGAAGGGATTCACACCGTTGGGTTATCAGGAACTGTTCAATTTAAATTGACCTGATGGCAATTTGGATTAGAAAGGGAAAAACCACTTGACATTAGCGGATTAGCCAGCACAATTGTACACAATAGAGCAAATGTAAGCAACTAAGGACAATTCGATTGAGGAAATTTTAAATAAAATTTAAGTTGATATTGATAAGTGACATTTTACTTTGAAGAATAAAAACGAATTCTCAGGAGACGGGTGCGGAAAAATTGAGTTTGGTGAAACTACTATGGCTGCGATTTCGATTTGCACGATGTTTCAACAGTAACAACTGAAACTTTGTTTTCCCGAGGTTGGAATCGATACAATTTTAAGCACCAACGTTTTGATTTCAATGAAGATCATCTCGGATTAGCACAGTTGTTGCCTGATATCCAACAATTATAGGAGTAACAATTAGTTATGAATACGTCGAGGCGAGAAGGGCAACGTAAAACTTGTGGTTACCACAATTAGGTCACAATTTCCATTAGTAAAAATCACAATATTGTCAAACTGGAACGATTGTTCCATGAGTGATTAACGAAATGGGATTGCTGAAAACTGTACCACTCAATGCATCTCGGTGGTTTCAAGTATACAATAAATTCGTTAGTGAGAGAAGATGAAGTAGAGGACAAAAACAAGTAAATGCAAAAAGTTTAACATAAATGATTGGGAGGACAACAATTCCAAACAGGCCAGCGGAATCAACAGCAAGCGGTTAGACATTCAAAAACAATAGTACTGATTTCAACAATCCTCCATTTCTTTTAACCAAGGGTGCTGAAACAACACATGCGAGCACATGATGGTGACCAAGAACTATGAAAATAAGTAGGTATTGTTCCCAATTATTGGTATCATTGCACACCAGGCGAAATGATAGCTTAACGTCATCCTGTACAGGTTGCCCGATGATGCGAAATCAAATCAGTAGTTATTTGAGAAAAAAATGAAAAGGGAGATATCAGAAATTCACTCACAAATCCGTCGGGAACGAAGAAATTGCCTCGTTGTTGAGTGGATCCGGGTAGCTGTACAGCAAAAGAACCAGAAAATGTACGTCCGGAATCCGGCAGAACGGCGCAGCTGGCATACGGAGGAACTACGTCATCATGCAAACTGTTTTGAACATTTGGATATGCTTGTGTTCCATGCGAATAAGTCGACCCAATGTAGTCAGAAATCGGATTCCGATTGATAATGGTATCCGATGGGTCATCAGTAACCGTGAGTGCACCGTCTGCTTGATAAGCCGGCGGTAAAGGAAACGGAACATTTATTGAGTCCGGAAGCTGTGGCTTTGCTAATGCCGGATTCAAGGTGAACCCCTGATTGTTCTGAACGGACGGTGAAGAAGCAATATTTGTTGGAGACGGACTCCGTGGATGCGATATAACCGATGGATCACTGTTTGCATATACCTCGGCATTATCCTCTGGAATTAGGATGGATGAGTTGAAATCCGGTTTCGAGGATGCAATAGAAAGTTTCGGAATCGACTGACTTCGGCTTGCATTAGAGAGAACCGCGCGTCGCAAATCGGACTGTTTGCTTTGGCGTTCAGTGGATGTGCGTTCTGATGGGTTGGACGAAGTTTGCGGATCTATTGTGCGTTGCAGAAGTGTGGTCATTTCGACATGATTTTCTGAGAAGGCAGGAGACAAAGCGAAGTCATGTCCCATTTCGGTCCTTCGAACAACTGTGTCGTCTACTGAGGACTGACTTTTTGTATCGGTTGTCCGATCTGGCCGTACAGATTCATTCCAAGCGCACCAATTACAAGAGGGAAGAGACAGTTTAGATAACGGCTTCCGGTGATCAGGCGTATTGGTTTTGTTACGTGTTGTGAACGAAGTAATAGCCCCTCGTTTGTTGGAGGAGCGGCGTCCCAGCAGTGGAGCTAACAAACCAATCAGGATCCAAAACAATACGACTCCAGCGATAATTCCATATGCCCAAGGAGGAAAATAAAAACTGGAATCTGAAATAACATCCAGTTCTGAAAACTCGGTTCCGTGTGTCTTACGCCAGAGAGATATAGCTGGAGGTAAGCGAAATCCAGCGCCACGAACACCCTCGCCCCGACAGGTAACACCTGCAAGGTAGACTGTGTATTCCACATGAGGACTTAAGCCAAATATGTCACGGGTGACCGCATCAGCTGGGACCTGTTCGAAAAAAGGATTACAAGAAGGGAATGATATAATTAGTTAACTGACAAAAATGAACCGGATCACAGCATGCTCGATGCGTACCAACTCATGAATTAGACAACAAATGGGACAGACACGGCAGTTTTAACTTCCTGATCGATTCTCGGTTAGGACAAGCAGCAAGATAGCCTTTAGACCAACAGACATTCACCCTACTCGCACAATGCATGAATAAAAAATCACCACTGTTTAGAAATTAAACGTTATTCTTAGTTTTGCGTGCGTTTATGGAGAAAAACGTAAATGGACTTTTTAATCTCGTGATTAGGAAACAGATGGACATCTTCCCATAAAACTAATCCCGTGTAACATTGCAATAAAATTCAATCATCGGTATCCTTTTGGAACAAAACCCTTTTAATTATTGTTCCATCGGTTGGTGATAAAATATTTATGGTCCGAACCCAAGCCCAGCGATCACAATCCGACCAGTCTACATACATATATATATATATATATATATATATATATATATATATATATTAGAGTTGCGAAGGCGTACACTGAGATATA
>LUCM01001899.1:10776-76542 GCA_008360955.1 Fasciolopsis buskii | reverse complement strand
CCCTGATAGTCAATCCCAAAAGCTTTTCTTGATTGCCTCCAAGGTCTTTAACCGGTAAGGAATACCGACGAAAGCTGGGAAACGTCTGTGTTCATCTGCACATCTTGTTAGCATCTTTTTCTTTTTGATCGCTTGGCGTATACAAACTAGCTGAATAGTGACTGTTTTTGGAAGGGAATTCTTCTCGTAGTGAGTATGCTATGAAACCTTTTAATGAGAGTCGAAAGTCCAATTCAACCACAGGGAGAAAACAAGTGCATCTACAAATTCGATTGTCTTAAAATGGATGACGACATCATGAGCACGGTGCGCAATTGCTCAAAGTCCCAGGAATTGGCCAAAATTCCACCAAAGCAGTCGAATGTATCATGTCCGACCCCCAACCTGCCGTGGTCCAGGCTACACATTGATTTTGTCGGGCTTGTTAAGGGCGTCCATTATTTGATGCTTGTCGATGCCCTATCAAAATGGCCAGAAGTTATTCCAATAAACCTTGCCACATCCTCCGGCACCATCACGGATTTACGACGCTTGTTTTCTCAATACGGGGTGCCCGATCAAATATTATCGGATAATGGATCTCAATTCACCTCCACGCTGTTCCGCAACTTCTTCCGACAAAACCATGTGCAGCACACACTCTCACTTCCTCACCATCCTTAGTCGAACGGTCAGGCGGAGAGATACGCCGACACTTTCAAGCGAGTGTTGCTCAAATCACGAGGGGATGAGACGACGGGAGAGGCCCTGCAACAACTTCTGTTGGTGTACCGCACAACTCCAAACCCAAGTACACCAGGGGGAGTCTCTCCAGCAGAAGTATTAATGGGTCGAAAGTTGAAAGCCATCCATAATGCTTCATTGCCGAGTTCGCCAAGTTATCCCAGCGTGCCGAAAGCAGGCCTGACCGAAGGTTCATTGGTATACGTCAGAGATTACAGACCCGGTCATCCAGGCTGGACGAAGAAAGTCATTCAACGCATAAAAGGATCCCGGTTTTATGAGGTCATTGCTGCAGCTGGAACCTGGATCACAAGCAAAAACCAAACAAGGAAACGCTACGTGGACTCCCTGGTAGACACAGGTACGAATGTCTCCCTCGAAATACTTTTAGACACGTTCAGATTGCCGAAAACGTTGACGACAACGAACTCAGTGGATACAAGCCTACTCCCCCGTCGATGGTCTGACCGTCCACGGAGACAAACGAGGCAATTCCAGGTAAATCCAAAGGACGCTGCGTACCGTTAACATTTTTTTAAAAACAAAAGGGGGAGGTGTTATGGTCGACGACTATTCCAAGGATTTTGGAGCCGTAGATTTCATTTCTGCTACCAATTTTCCAAAAGAATCTATCCTTTTCTTAATATTTCGAAATTGACATTATTTTAAATATTGCGCGGTTGAATATTTTTATATGTCCGCGAAAAGATTCACAAAAGCCCGTTCTGTGATCGGCTAGTCCACACATCAATCAAGGCCACCCAACAAAACTATATAAACGATAGAGCTCACTTGAATTCTGACTTGTGTTGGTGGGTCACCAATAAACGCGCGGCAGTACTCTGCGTTCGTCTTCTCTCTTCCGCTAGCGGGCTGGGCTAGCTGTTCGTAGATCGCGCCGCTTATTGTTCCGTGTGGCTGCTCATTCAAGGGAGCAGCAGACCTGTCCCATTCGTTGTGCGACTACGGGCTCTGAATCTTGAGCCCGTACTTTTTGTCTCGAACCTCTGTGTATGTGTTCGTGTCCTACTAGAGCACAGGCTGTGTGCTCCTGTGATATCGTGCGCCGCGAGTACTTGTGTCCTGTGCTTCAGTGTGCGCATAGACCAACCAAACACGGCAACATAACAAACCCGGTGGATCATGTAAATTAGGCGGCCTGTATGGTGCGGACATTAGGCCATTTGAAAATTCATTTGGGTCAGCTACTCGGGATGCATAAAAGCTTTTGAAATGTAATGCTTATGAAATTTGGTCGGATTTGGTCTAAATTATATTCACATGTACCACTCCCAAATTCATTTTCAGTTAAACAGCGTCTCACCACTGCATTAGTGGAATCAGTGGCTTTGACAAGATTAGCATCGTTGCTAAAATTATAACATGGCTGCGTAGAAATCGAGGTCATAGCAGTCTGCTAGCTGGATTTAATCTGGGGTCAAGGTTAAATTTGGAGGAGCGTTACTGTAAATAAAACCAAGGAGAGGTCATTGCTAATGCACTGACGATGTTACCTCGGCTGGTGACAAAACGTTTGCGATCGAAATACGAAACTCAGGGCTCACAAAACTGCAAATTTCCAATGTGAGCTGCAAAACATACCGATATTCGAAATCGTTGCAAAAGCATTACTTCTATTCTCTACCTAAATTCTTATTCTGTCCTTGTTTGGATTTCTCGAGTTAAGGCTTGTACCTATTATACTGGAGTTAGGCAATCGGTTTAGACCGATGACCCGAAAAATAAGTGGAATATCATGATTTTTCAATTCCCTTACATAGTATACAATTAGTAAAGAGCACACCTGGAAGTCAAATACAGTCAAAGAACCAACGTCAATTCACTAAGGACCAGTAGTGGGTCGATTCGAACCCGCCAACCCTTTCTTCAAACATTAATTTGACTTGATGGTAAATCAACGAAAGATTAACGCAAACAACGAATATCTTTCTGCAGATCCACCGGAATAATGACAGACAGTATGTTATAGATGCATTCAATCGCCCGTATTTTATCCATTGAGATTAGGCAAAACATCGATAGGACTGTGTTAGTAAACAATTGTAGACTCTGCATAACCACAAAACGGATGTGGCTGTGATTTTAATTCCGTTTACCAGAATACTGGATTTTTCCAACTCAGTTCCATCGCAGATGGTGAGTATATGCACGTTGCTGAAATTGGGCAGTTCGTTTCGTTTCCTTTTGACGCCCCCAACACGATTTTTGTCCCGCTAAAAGCCCCGTCATTTACTTGTCCAGTGTTTCGGCAACAGGAATAGTTCCCTTGGTATTTCAAATCCAACACTTTGCTTGTTTTTCAATCCACCCTAGAATGAGGACGCTGCATTCTACTTAAGCTTTCTAGGAAAGGCTCACCTGTACTGTCACTCGCGGTAAAAGTACATGAAGAGAAAATCCAGTTCGGTAATCTTCTTGGAACTAGAGAACACCAAATAGTGTCTCTCTCGGGATTTTCGGTGGACCGCCTGGTATGGAGCAGATATGAGATGTTGAATTACTCATCGATGAGGAACTATGCACCGATGAGCGTAATTGTGGATGAAGTTGTTTGAAGTAGTGGTCTACTCAACACAATGGTATACCTGATATCTAAGATGTGTGGCCCTTTCTGATCCAAGGTTTTGACTGTTGATCACAGACTGTGTTTGGATGCTGGGGTCTACGAATGCAAATAAACTGATGGGTCGGACATTCGAAGTTTATCATCTGAGCCAACCCATTGCTTTCAATCCTGTACGCAGGCGACACCGTAGCAAACAAGCATTTTCGGTTCACGTGAAACCGAGTGTAGTGGACACATGTGCCTCTGATTGACGCCGTCAACGCACATGAAGTCGGTGACTAACAAACCCCAATAGGGAGGATCTAATGCTTAATGCGACTGACTGCAAGACGTTACCACATTTCACATTTCTCTTTTCACCGCTATCGCCAATGTGCAGCAAGTCCACCAGACGACAGCGGTATATCATACTGAAAGTAAATTTCTCCTTATCGGTAACGTCTCATTACTGCAAATTCGCATCTGTTTTCATCTAAACACGTGCTCAGACATTTAGCCGGCTATATACCAGTTTAAACAGCAGTTTCTCATTTACTGTCTGTGAAATCCCAGTGTTATTCACTGTTGATTAATTGTGTGACCTCTATTATATTGATTTCGGTATACTTGGTATACGATGGTTGTTACCTACTGTCAATATCCTGAATGTGAGCTTCAGTTGACTCTGCAAACAGATTTTTGCTCACCTCGGAAATATTTGTCAATAAATTTCACATTTTCCTATTTTATTTCTTTCCTCCATGGATTTATTCAATATGTCTCCGCAAGTGCCACTAAGCCAAGCCATACCGTTGATTTTAATTCAACGATCTTAAATCAAACATGCATTAGCGTTTTGTAGATATTAGCATATGGCCGAGATTCAAGTGGTCTCCATAGTGTTTGGTGTATACCCATTGAACCAGCTGACATAGTTGAAGCTACCGTGAATCAAATTTGCCTGCCCGCGGAGTAAAACTGTTCAGCCCTCCGTTCTAACGTTCTCATTGGAAATAAATAAAAAACAGGATACATGTTTCTTCCTAAATGCTTAATGTTTGGTACTCACTCACCAAGACTTATCATAAATGAGATGCAAGCTTCCGCAGTCATAAATGAACCTGTGAAGTACCGTCAATTTCCGGACTTGGGAGTGTCAGTAATCTAGATTTACGCCGCAATTTTACCCACAGAATATTAGACATCCTCTTACCTGAATTTGGTGTGGTCTCATTTGCATCTTTGATATCAGTCATCTTATTACTAATCAAGTATGTTGCTTGCAACCGTAAAGCACAAACAGATGCGGTCAGCTGACAGACTGAATTCGATGTCTGATTTCCGGGAGCAACCTGAACGACCTTCATTCAAAATTGGTTCCAATGTCCATGTTAGCGGCCTATCAACATGATACATCAAATAACAACTATTGTTCTTCCATGGAGTCACAATGGAATATGAAATCCCTGCTAGTACATCCGAGTAGCACCAAAAGTCGCATTTTCATACTGAGTGGAAAACCTTAGATGATGTTTTAATCATACCACACAACTAGCAAATATATGAGAATTTTGTTGTCAAAATACATTTGCTGTATGAGTAGAAGTATGCATCGTGCCAACCTAATCGGACCTTGCTGGCGGTTGAATTAAGTTGCATGGTCATCTTCATTAAATTTCGAATACAAAATCAACTTCCTGATTTCAGAAAAAGTCTTCTGCTACGCCTACATGAAGCTTCGGAAATAATTCAGTGCTACAACGGATTTATTTAACCAATGAACGTGGGAAACTGTGCGATATGAATAGTACAGTGCTTGCATAGAGGTTGGTAAAATATAATCCCGAGTTTCATTTAGAAAACTGCACTGGTTACTACCATGGACACTTTAAAAATAAACGGGTAATAAATGATTACATGTAATAGGAATGCGAAATCCGAATTCCTGAGAAAAATCTCTAAATGTGTGAATAATTTAGAAAGTGGAACATTGGCAGGGAGGCTAGCAACTACCTGAATCAGTTCATAGCTATGTGCAGGGTGTTAAATTTCGATTTTGGACACATGTCAGGATCTCGCAAACTGTCTAAAATCAATTACCATCTTGTGATTTTTATGCAGGTGAAATTGTCTCTCCAAAAGTTTTGATAAAGGATAAACTATTGTGTACTTCTTTATTTACACGTTTCCATGACGTCATTTGGAAACAAGAGTCACACGAAGCAGTAACCCAATAAGACAATTGGTTTTCAAAGCGAGAATTGACATGTTCACCGGTTGGTTACAGTGCGGCATCGTTTTCAACATGAACACTTGGAAAAGTGCTGTTGTGAGGAACTTGGAGTAAGAAAGACAAATGAGAATATCACGGTGAATCGCGATTAATTATCAATTTAACACCAACTTGCTCAAATTCGCCAAAATCTTTTTTTATGGAAAGCAAAACAAACGATCACTTTTTTGACGATAGATGAACGCAGCTGCATTAACCACTTGTTTGCCTACGCATTGGCAAATTCTAAATTTTTCCTTCAAAATAGCACACTTGTTTTCTTGTTTCCGATTTACTTAACTCCCATACTTGCATTATCGGTTTGGATTTCATTAGTTCCGCATCCGTCGGTTGCTCTGCCAAAATTATGGAATGGGATTCCTACGTCACCAAGGTATACATGTAAACGTTTACAAATTTACATTACAGGATTATAATCGGGGAAATCATCTCATCATTGTACAGCTGTTTATAATGTCAACCTATGTAGCCAACGTGAAGTTGTGTCACACCAATTTTCCAGGTTACGGACTGTGGACTGTTCACAAACTAAGTGATATTGAGATGATGCTTCGGTGAATGACTACCTCTCCCTATACATGCTGAAACACTCAAGCGCGTTAATTCGGTTTCGGACGGAACAAAATAATACGAAATAGTGAAAATCGTATGCACAGCAAATCCGTTGTGAATTACGAAACTAAGAAATTGAACCAAAATGCTGCTCTATTTTTTGAAATAAGTCATACTATTATTGCGCCATCCCGGATGGAGTCTATCTTCTAAAATCGTGTCAACTCATAAACACTTTACGTATCGTGGTAAAGTTTTACATGTGAGTTTTCTACAATCTGCAGCAGCTCGCGACGGACGTGGAGTTGAATTGCACACAAGCATGAAACATAAGATTGTGGAAGCTGTTTGCAAAACTCTGCTCATATTTACAGTCAACTAGCATATCGAACTCGCGCAATGTAAATCATTCTATATCCTTTAGTCTTCTTAACAAAAGCAAAAGGTCACCGATACATTGCGCTCATTTTAGTGTTACTTTGTGTTTAATATATATTATAGGGATGGATATAGCAAAATGATTATCTTCGTTACGGATGATTCTCCAAGCCGATATGCGTAGAACGGTAATGGTACCCGACTATCTGCATTTTACGATATTTGGTCCTAGCCTATTGCTTCACCTGATTTTCGGATACCGCTGAACACATTCTTCCATCATTTACCAAAATAACCACATTACTGAAAATGATATCTCACGCACACACACACACACACATACGCCATTTACTGTTTTGAAACAAGACAAAAATTAACTGAACGAGAGGTTGTAATCTCATTCACCATCTCCACTAACTTGCATGCGAATAGAGTTTCGTAATCCGTACTTTTAAATATCAAGCTTGACTTATAAGTATCGTAAGTTATAAGGCAACTTATCACCTACAAATGGACTTTTGTATTTGTTATTCAACGTAGCACAAATTGCATACCAGACACGGTAAATTTTGGGCAACTGGCAGTCATCAGGATGATTTGAATAACTATCCGAGACGGAATATCCCCGAGATCGTTAGTCGCAATGAGCACTGAAATACCCACTCCTTGTCAGTCATAGGAGAAGCAATTAAATTGTCAGTCTTGACAATCATGTCCACGTCCAAGTGGATTTATTTGACCAATCAGATATACAGAACAATATTTTAAGAATAGCGACAAAGTCTATTTTCGTGACCAGTCTATGGCATCTATACTTTGAGGAGGGCACACCAATATCTTTCAGGTTCGCTCTCTCATTAAATTACTAAGGCCGTTCTAATTGACGTGAGGGGTTTTATCTCTTCCGGTGGAGCACGGCCTGTCCACGCTGTGATGTACGTTGCGTGAATCACCAAAATGAGTGCGGCTTCGTCTGTGCCATCTGAGCTACGATGCCACGGCACAGGATGCTCGGAAATGCCACCAATTAACCAGTGGACATCCATGAACACGGCATAAGGATAAAGCAGCTATCATCACGAACATGGCTCGACCACGGGCAGTAGATGCTGAGTAGTTACTTCCATTTTCCTTGTCTACGATCAACTCAAATGCGGCGAAATCAGACAGAATATGTTGATCGGTAAACCGAGTAAAGAGCCGCTTGAAAATGTTGGTTAATATCGTTGGGTCGTTGTTCCCGCAGAATAACTTTCTATTGAACGCTGAGCGGAAAAAAAGTTTAAGTGAATTGTTTTGCCTAATGATGGAATCCTTTCTATCCGCCCATTTAGGTTAATTCCCCTAAGGTTAGCCAGAACATGTGATTGGTTATTGAGAAGTTGACAGAAAGTCGGTTTTCTGTTATTTGTTTTCTATTTCTGTATGCACTCACAAAGCACCGGCGGTCATCAAGAAGACGAAATCTTGACTTCCTAATCCAACTTTCGCCGACTGGAATCTCCCAGGCCAAATACTGTATCCGGCAGCCCTCATTTGGCAAAGACGTTCTTCCTGAAAATGATGCAAACTTTGGTTTCACTAATTGGATAATTGAATGACAAACGTAGAAGTAAAAGATCTCCCAGAGGTACTAGTTGGCATGCGCAATTTAGAGTTCACTTTCATGGATTGTTGCTAATTTTGATTACATCGAGTTTGACAAGTGTTCAAGTAGTCCACAACTGTGAGACATTTAACATCTGGACGTTTGCTGTGCCAATTCAAAAACTCCCTAGGATATTTTCACGAATTTTATGATGATATACACTTGCTCTAACGTTTAGTAAACAAATCAGAAATAAATTCAGGTAAACTTCCATGCATACAGTTTCTTGCCCACACTCACCACGAACCTCATTATCACGTTCTATTTCCACCAAACGTGTACATTCATCAAAAATCTCCTTTGAGTCATCAATCCATCAGAAAATGATACCTTTGTACAATAGAAAGATGGCTTCCGTATGAAGCCATTGCATAGGACTACAGGTAGTGCACGGGAGACGTATGGTGATGGTAGTGCCAAACACTGATTCTATCAGATTAAATGAATGGTCAGATGACTCGCTATATATCTTCAAAAAACCCCCAGAAGTCGATAGCAGCGAATCTCCAAGAAAATCGCATAAACCCACATGCATCTAAAATCGGGGCGTGCTAAACTGTGCACTCAAAATGGCATATTGAGTTGCTCTCTCATCACCAAAAACAGTTACTCTTAGCGGTTCATATTCATAATTCCCGCATCCAACGGAGAATACCGATTTGTTTGTTTGCGCACCGTGAAGTCCTCTTTAACGGCCCTGGGTAGTCTCCCTCCAACGGTGCCGAATTGCATCGACAAATGTTTGTCCAAAAAGATGAAGATCACCGCGAGCCAGCTTCCTCCACAGTCACGAGAATCTGATCGATTTTTCATTTCATAATAGTCAGCAATTCGATAAGGGTCACGCCGCGCATTCGTACAACACACCATAAACCAATTGAGCTGTGAATGACGATTAGTTTTATCTGAACACCTAGTTGACTGGAACAGTTGTTTCTCGTGAGAGCTAACTATTTCATCAAAAGTGAAAATTTCATCATTTCGAGCAAAGCTTCTTCTAAACACGTAGCAGTCAATTCCGGAACATTGCAATGACTACACATCCCTAATGCTTGCTTCATGCTGACACTGACAAAATATCCGTGCGCTGAATAAAAGAATGATATGTGGGGTTGATGTTTTTCATGCTAGCTCTTTGGCTGTGACTGAAACTATTCAATAAATGATTGTGACTAACTATATGCAGCAAAGTTGATTAACCTAGTTAAGTCACCTATGTGTTGGATACACCTATCGGTTGTCATTTTGCATACGGCAATCAGCATGAGATCAAATCCACGACTTATCATCGTTTGATATGCCCACCACCTAGTAGTTCCAGTCATGCCCGGGGCTGGCCAAGTGGATACTCGAACCTCTCGTAGTACAGTACAGATGTATTACGTTTAATCAGGAATGTCCATTGAGTTTAGCTGCGTGCCACGAATTTCAGCCACGTAACATTATCTGTGATACTATCACCAATTAAACCTTTCTCTCAACCACGTAGATTTGGAGCTTAGCAAATGAAACTTGTACAGGACATGGATTCAGAAACACCTTGAGAGTAATCTGTTGTAACTTGCTGTTCAATCTAAGAGAACCGAAGTTCAAATGAAACTCCAACAGATGAAAATTTTCATTCGGCAGCTTTATTACCGTAGCTATGAACCCACGAGTACTTAAGCACAGCTCTGAACGATGGACTATTTTGCGGTCAGGTGATTGAAATTCGGACTCCAACTTTAAAGCAAAACGTTAACCTAAGTTTGACTGAACGACTTAAGGTTTGATGATGGAAGTTGAAATCCGAGGGAAAGCCAGCCAGGCGTGGAAGACATCAATCAAAAACACTACTCCCAGCCAGTTGCCAGCTCTTCATGGAATTGTTTTTCCTGGACTAATCAAAACTAGTGTTCAACTAGTGGTTCCATGATCCAAACAGCTAGCAATGACAAAACGACCTCGCACCGAAACCACCCAATGAGCCATTGAATCTCATCCACTTTGAGTATCAGTTACTCCAAAGGAAGTCAACTTTCATCTTGTTGCTAGCATGACGGAAGTCCATACAAGTCAGCTTGCGCATCAATATCCAGGGAAGGGTTAGACGAATTTGCACTTTGACGAATGACAATTTATTGTCATTGGAGAATATTTGGTTATGTTCATCGCAAATGAGGTTTAACAAAAATGTCTCCTTAGGTTGACAGAGTCTGTGGAGCAGAAACAATAATGACCGACGAAGTAAAATCCATAAGTGACAACTGAATGGGGATATCACAAATTTACTGTCGTTTGCTATAAATTCTTTGTTACAATCTTTTTCTGTTTCTTTCGAAAGGAAGTCTTCCGTCCTGATTGGATGACCGGTGATAGGGAACAATAGAATAAGAGATAAATAACGTGCATAAGCACATACTTTGTTTTGCTACATGCTCGAAAATGCGCTCCTGGGTTCCAAATGATGAGGCGCGCAAATTTCTGAGACGTCAGCCAACATGGGGTTCGAGAAATAACCGCGACGTGTGATGGATAGTTAAATGCAGGTCGATGCATAATTCTGGTACTATTGGAAGTAGTCACAACCGCAAATGAGTGATGGAGAAAACCGGCCCAAGGATGCTGACAGTAGGTGGGGGGATTACAGAATCTGACAGTTTAGCGATCTATTGCCAGGATTATGGGAAAAACAGTTTACGTAAAAAATTAATTGGCTCACCACTTATGCTTGCTTAGAAATCAGTTATGGTAAATACCAACTCTCTATCCGTAATGGAGTTGACTAGAGAGGTAATTATTCTGAAATGCATGGTGCAGGTGGACTGGATGAACTGTTGCCGTCCCTATTCAAGGACAGCGTCGGAATGTTAACATCCGATCAGCAGGGAAGGTAAAGAATCCAAAGGAGTGGTGTGAATCAGTGGTTGTATCGATCCAAGAGAAAGGTGATAGTTTCGCATGTGACAATCTTAGAGGAGTTTGCTTGGTAAGCATGGCGCACAAGCTGCTTTCGCTCATTATTCACCACCGATTATCTAGTGCCAACGAAATTTGTATGCGTGAAAATCAATCCAGTCCAGTTTCTATTCTGGTTGGGGTTGTGACAAGCCAACTGGTACAAGCTCCGCAAACAATTTATTCATTTCTCGATGTGAAAGTGGGATTCAACTTCCACAGTCGCACAGGTCTTCTTGAGGACTTCTCATGAAAACGTGAAGCAGAAAGATTCATGTCACCAATGATGCCTTTAAATTTTAACAACCGGAGCCGAGTTCGAGCATTCACGAAGCTCTTCTCGATAGTCTAAACGGTAGTGCAGTTATATTTTGGAATGCATTTTTCCTCTCCAGAGTAGAAACTGCTGTGTTGAGACTAGACTGCCTTGAAGTCGAAATTTGCTCTTGCATGAGAATGCTTGGCTTAAATTGGTAAACCTGGTAAGTTCCTTCTTACCAGATGGTCATATATCGGATGATGTGTGCTCATAAACACAAGAATTTTGACTGACACTCATTAAAAACAGATATCTGTGCGATTAAGTAATTCACTGATCGATTGTTCTGCACATGGACATAAACCACTGTTTTTGTTTTAAATGTTGGATCTTTCTTCGGATAACAGTCGGCAAACAACTGAATTCTTGCTCCAGTTTAAAATATATCTGACGGACGTTGAATCAGCTGGGGTTGATGATGGGGAGCCAGTAAGAGTTCCCCGAGCGAAATCAAGGAGAACATAAAACAACACTGGCATTTGCAACTTAAAACAGAAGATTTATTATAAAAATAGGTGGCAGGTTTATACTTAGTCAGAAGAGCGCGGCTGCCGATTTCTGTGGTCACAACAACAACAACAACAACAACAACAACAACAACAACAACAACAACAACGAGAATAGCGTGGATATGCATCCTGACGGATTGCCTTCCGTGACCCACTGTTGTTTACCAGTCCCTATCTGTTTTTCTTTGTACCAATCATCATCACTACTCAGTATCTCTGGGAAGGTGTTTGACGTGCATCTAGATTGCTATAGGTTGCTATAACAAGTACCTCTGACTAACGATTTCACCACTTTGATTCGTTGAAACGTTTTGCTTATGTTCCCCAACGTTAGGTTGGAGAACCCTAGGCCGTTGCGTGACCTAATTGTCCTTCGTAAATAAGGAGTTGACTAGGTCATCAGAAACGACGGAAAACACCTAGGAACAAGTAAGCGAGAATTCGCATAATTTTGCTTGGTGACCGTTCTAGGGCTTTTGGTGCCGCAGATTTTAATTTTGTTGTTATTTTTCCAAAAGAACCTATGCTTTTTCAAGCATTTCGAGACTGATGTTATTTTAAATATTACACGGTTGAAAGGTTTTATATGACTGCAAAACGATTCATCATATTTCGCACTCTGATTGATTGTTTCAGGCATCGACCAAGGCCACCCAAAAAATATAAAAACGGTTGAGCTCACTTGAATTCCGACTTGTATTGGTGGGCCACCAATCAGCGCACTGCAGTGTTCCGTGTTCGTCTTCACTCTCCCGCTAGTGGCTTGGGCTGGCCGTTCGAATCAGGCATTTTCTCCCTGTGGATGCACAATAAAGAAGGCAGCTGGTCCGTTACGTTCCGTTGTGCGAATACAGCCTTTAGGAGTCGAGCCCAAATGACTGTCTCCAACCTCAGTGCGTCCGTGTCCTGCTAGACGCCAGGAATTGTGTTCTTGTGCTATCGCATGAAGCCTAGTCTTTACCTCTTGTGCTTCAGTGTTGTGTATCGATCAGTCCAGCTGGGCAATACAACAGGTTGACATTAAGCTGAGCAGAGTAAATCAGATTCTGCATGCCCTGCATATGGACATCGTGTGAATTTCTGAACAAATAGTTCATCGAACTGCTGCCGAATTCTTTGATCGTAGCCTTAAAAATCCCTCGCGTGGATCAGTATTCATTATGAAAATAAAGTGATGGCATCGACAAGTCGATCAGGATATCGAAATGAAGTGATAGATTATGGTGATCGGTTGAAGTTTCACGGACCTTTCAGCAGGTTAGGTTTAGCTTTCCGATAAGGAACGGTAGCATTTGAAAAAAAAAACAATTCGTAGAGAGAGCCAAATTGTCATTATTCCTTAACCTTCATGGCGATTTGTTTTAGCGAATATTTCGGCGATTGATCTTCAAAGCGTTGGAAATTTTCACAGCATAATGTTGCGTAATTTACCGGGATTTCAGGTTGCTACTTTAAGGACCTCTGAATAACAATTTCACCAGCCAATTTTGACAACATCTGATGTATGGACTTAGAATTCAAGTCATTATGCCGAAATTGTTGGTTTGTCAATTGAACTAAGTTGGTCCTGTCTTTTAGTAGGAATTTGTTCATAATGGACACTCAAATATTGTGATGAATGTCAAGGTGACAAGGTCTAGGCCCACTGAATTATACCAATACCAATGCTTAACGGATTTCTTCGGCATATGAGTGCTGGGACTCATCACAACCGTTGGTTATTCAAAATGATTATTCTTGGTTTCGGAGATGCCAATGCACGTTTCTGTCAGTCACCGGTACTTGTCTTCCTGGGTAAATCCATTAACAAATGTAAATTTATCTTGATTATACATGTCGGTCGGAAGCGATTTTGAATTTATTATAGCAAAAAAGCTTAAACCACGGCATTGGTTGCGATAACCATTTGATCAGCATAGGTGGACAGAATTTTCGTGCCGAATTGACTGATCGGCTTACGTTGGTGTGTTTTGCGGTCTTATTGACAATTCCTTTAGACTGCTGCTTCTTTAACTCGGTGTGTCATTGCCGTTGCGGATGCTGAATTTCCATCAAATGATCGCAATAGCAGTCAAGAATGATCCTCTTTCTGTGCAGTACACGCAACACATCGTTTTTCAAATTGTAGTCAACACGATTGGAAGAAGATTCAGTATACATACATGAAACCAGTCCCCATCAAATGTATATTCGAAAATGGTAGTAGTCGAGCAACGCATAGTGGCTAGTCCCAATTCATGATTTTTTCTGCTTCCTTTGAGAAGCATCGCTCTTTGTAAAGACTGGTTTGAGGTTCAACATGAACGTGAGCATACGCAACATGTAGAAGTATCCCAGTCTCTTGTATATCAGTCAGGAGTCACGTGTGTATCTGAATCGAACAACAAATCTGCAGACGAAACAATGTTTGTCATGCCATCAAATTACTTCGAAATTCCATCTTTTGAGAAGAAGAGTGTTAACATGCACCCAGCGATACCATTCTCTGTTATGCATGCATCCACGCGTTTGCACATTGATTTAACAAACTCTATAGAAAGCCGACATGTACCGAAGTCAAGTGAATGATAGGTAAATTGGAAAAACGCCTTCGTAAGTCGTCGCATAGTCAGGCAATTTCACTATCGTCATTTCTTCAGTTATGACAAACCATTCTGCAGCAATGATGTTGAGTAGAAAATTCAATGAGCTGTGGTGTAGCAAGATTACGATTGTTATAACCCATTCCACCGAAGTGACCATTTCAGGTATTTGTTTGCCTTTCAAGTAGCGGTCAATAAGGGGCAAACATTCTGATGCCCCAAACAAGCGTTTCATACATTGTTTTCCTAACTTGTCGCCACGCGAATTATATGGCCAAAATACGCATGCGACACAAATGCATCCCGACGAAATGCAAATTACTGTATACGGATCTTCCTTTTTTGGTGTTAGTTATTCCACCCGGAATTCAGTGCGGAAACAACAGCAGTCTTTTTGCGGTAGATCAGCCTTGCCTTCGATGCCCAGAAGATTGGCCTCAATAGAATAGACCTATTTTGTGAATCCAAAGGCATTAGCATTGTGCGTGAAAGTGGCATTTGCAATCATTAGAATCCTTATTGGTAGAGGTGCACGAGGACAGTAACACCAACCGAGGGAATTTAGCACAGTAATCATCCTAATGTTGCGCTAGGGGCCCTCCCTTATGACAACTAAGACAACAAGTATAATCCCAGTGAGAAGTAACAAAGATTTTGTGATATAAGGGGTTCGCAACAAATGCATTTCTATAGTTAGATAAACGAGTTAAAGCTTAAAGAAAAGCACAGAGTTCACAGTTTTCTTGTTTTTACTTAAGTGGTGTCATTTTTGCAACGACAGTTATTGGGACTCATATTCGTATGCTTTATGCCTTGTAGTGTCGCGTTGCGAAGATTTGTAGACATAAAGGAATAAGCGAAATGCTGTCATGGCCAAAACCAAATTCCTGGGTAAACAACAGAATCGGGCATCTGAGATTTTAGCGAATGGAAAACTTTATCATATTTCGTGTCTCTAAGGACTAAAAGGTTATTTATGTCGACGGAGACCGAAGCTGACAACCTGTCGTCTGGTGCAAACAGTCGTTTGATTGTACTGGAGTGTGTCTGTATATATTTCTGAACCACTAAATATGTGCACCAAAATGTTCTAAAATCACCAATGCAAACAATCGCAGTTGTTATTTGGACCCTTATTTGGAACATTCTTTATCCGGTCCCTCTCGCAATAACGCCGAAGCTTGCTGTAACCAGAATGTATTGGAAAGTCACATCATAATAATCGGTGGCGAATGCACACTGGGGTTTGTAGAAATAAGATCACATTGTCGTTAACCTAAATCCATTCTATTCACGGCTGACCTGCTGATTACTATTTGTCCATTTGGCTGCCCTATGGATAAGCCCTGCTTAGCCGTTCTACACACATTCGGTTAGTCTCGCTTGAATTTACCGACTGAAAGGTGATTGTGTCTGGCTGAACTGGACTTCATTTGAACAATCGGAAATGGGTAGTGATGACAATCGCCGGATTACAATTACACTACCCAAATAGATGCATAAACGTGTAATCCTGGTCTGTTAACTCTTACGGAAACTATAGATTTTCGCACAGACAATAAATTTGTCCCACGCCAGATTTCCCATTTTAATAGAGAGCTGAAAAGAAGAACAGGATAAACAAATTGTTCTGAGTACAAATCATCATATATCTCTGTGTTGCTAAAGAGCGAGAAATCGTGACACAAGCGCAATGCCTCAGTGGTTTTCAACTCACCTGCATAAACCAGCCTCAGTATTGTTCATCTATGTTATCATGCGATTTCGAATAAAAGTGATTGTCTGTAAAATCGAAACCATGTGATTGATTATCTAATTCAAATAAAACTCAGAAGGTTTAAAGGGTAATTTACAATACTAGTGTGATCTACGCAAGTTCAGGAAAACGAAGGAAAGTTAAGTGACGTGATAGTAAACATTAACAATGAAAGTAACGGGATAAGTGTTGGCTTCATAATGATTCTTTTATTACATTTTATTAGTAGTAGGAGATTGAATGTTTTCATGAAATAATTCACCATGTGATATCATTGCCCTAGTCACCATAAAGAATCCATGGAAGCAGTGTACAGCTGTTTCATCCTTGTTAGGAATCATGAGCAGTGCATATGGACCGCTTCCGAACTGGGACGCGAACCTACTACTAATGAAATGTACCAAGTAATCAAGCTCACTAGGTCATATCGAAAGCCTTGGTCGTACTTAGGCTACCTGCACAGAAGTGATCTATCAGTAGGGGTCGATCGCTGTGAGCTAACGGACAGTAACCATGCAAATCAGTGACGGATAGGTGCAACATGGTCATGTGGTGAAGTTGAACAAACCGTTCACAGCCTGTCCGGTAGCGTAATGGCTAAGGCGTTCGACTCACAATCGTTCGTCCCGGGTTCGGGTTCGGGTTCGGGTTCGGGTTCGGGTTCGCGTGTGCCAGTTCGGGCGCGGTCCATATGCACTGCTCATGATTCCTAACAAGGATGAAACAGCTGTACACTGCTTACATGGTTTCTTTATGGTGAGTTGGGCGATTCTTTTATTAGTACGAACATATTTCTGTTAGTGAGCAAGAGTTTAGTAAAGTTATGCACTATACCACAAGCAATATTACTGGCAAAAGCGAATAAACCACGAAATTATCCACGCATTTCGCCCGCTGGGCCAGAGTTTCAATCACTTTGGTGCCTTGATTATTGCAGGAACTCCCACATCACCTTGGAACAATTCCTAGTCAGCTGGTTCTGACTGTCCTTTCTACACCTCGCTTATCATCGAAAGTCGGCGACGTCCATTATTTAATCTGAACGTTTGATGCACTTTTATTGTAGTTTCCAAAGGTTTACGTGAATTCAACCGTTTAATACACATTGTGGTAAATTTTCCCATCCGTCACTTGACATAAATGTATCTGTGGTAATGGCCCGAATCTCTCATTAGCAACTTTATAAACGCCTCTCGTTCATTTCATTCCATTTTCACCCAGAACGTAGTAAACAGCATATGCCATTAACGTGATAGCTAAGGCTCATTCGCGAGACTGACCAACAGTCACATCAATTCTTCCAAGCAAAAATCTGTGACGCCAATTGACAATTAGATCTTCTCATTAGTAGAATTTATCCGCTCCGTCTGCAGTTTGACATAAAACATCTCACCTGAAGTTTTCAATTCTCCATATTGCATGCATTTGTGATTTGTTTGGATCCCAAATGATTTTCTACCGGACCGTCTGCTTATTAGTCTACGTCATTCCAAAATAGTTTATTTGAGAATTTGTTGCGGAAGCACAATGCTGGTCAAACCATTAATTCAAATTTGCAGATCTGCCTTCTGACAGAACTGGAAGTTTGACAATTTGTCAAACTTCAAGTTAGATAAAACGTTGTTAAAAGAATTGGAAGTAGCCAGTTAAAGAATTCAGCTTTTCGTATTCCGAAATATTCTTTTTATCGCTTCGCGAATACTTTCTGCTGACAGACAACTGATGATGCCATAAATCATCGATGAACAGCATTCAAAATGAAAATCACTTCGTCAGTGATACATAGTACATGCTCAGTGAACGGTTAAAATGCTTGCTTGTTTAATGAAAGACACATTCAGTGTCAAAATTTGAACAGTGCACTAGAAAAAGACAATTTTTATTACAATGGGGCACCTGACAATAGGTTAGGGAAGGCATTAATTCATGGCCTTCTCGGCTTATGCATTGCTGATTAGATAAGGTTAACTAATTAAGTGAACGATGTAATGTATTCACATATGAAACGATACTTTGTCCTGCAAATTAGGTGGTGTTATTTGGACCAGGGCACATTCCGACCTGAGAATTTGGAATATTGCTATGAGTTCCGAGTGAACTCACGAGGCACGGTTTAGTATAGCTGCACTGTCTTCTCAGTCCACAAATCTGTCAGTCAGGATTGTGAAAATCCACAATAATATAACCATCATTGACTGAAAGCTTTCCTCCAAACTTGCTTCAACTAACCACTTATCATTTTTAACAATAGTGGTCACTGTTACCATAATCCATGAAAATTCGGAAGTTTTCCAGCAACCGCCTGCAGCGATCTGCCTGATGCATACGGTTGATGTCAATATTTCGTAAAAGAACGACCTGTTTCGATTTAGTCTTTTAGAAAAGCATTGCCTGTGCAACCGAGTCGAAATCGTCAAGTCCATCCATAAATTCTTTTGTTTTCCACAATTCATCAAATAACTCTTCGTAATCAAAGTTGTGTAGGTTGAAATTTTCTAGTTTGATAAATGCTAATTGAGGGTAATTTCATAGTTGTACATGACAAATTGTTTGCAGTACAAAAGGCAAAACAGACTCAATAACTAGATGATATTTACTTCGTCGACTTATCAGTAATTGCGAGTGTTTTGTTTCTAATTCAAGATCGTCGATGAAGTATAATGACAAACGTTTATAATAATAAGATTGCTGCCAACCGTGTTCAAACAGTGTATACATACATGCGTTAGGAAAACTGGGGAGTAATCGCACACAAACAATCAACTCACCAAAAGGAAACAATGGAATCCATGTTCAGCCGTTTCATCTTCGTTCTGCCCCAGCAACATATTAGATAATAACATAAATTCATGATCTCTATTCATGCAGAGATTGTGAAAACAACTACATTTCGTTAGTCGAATTCAAACTATTCAGTGAACTACTGGACGTCGAGGATGAATTATCAGCAACTGACAATTTGCAGATGAGCACGTTTCATTTGATTGTTTGAGGTTTATGAGTGCACTGAGGAATATCTATAAATTTCACAGCCCTTTACCACTATTTTGGATTTACAGCTACAGGCCATCGTTTTGAAATTGCATTGGCAATCGGGGAACCGTGTACTTCAGAATGGAAAGATTTCGCATCAACTGGAGCGCATTGCGCAAAGGTTAGAAATCGCAAGTGCACGGTATAAAACCACAATGTCTGGGCCCCCCAATATATGTTGATGACCTCATCATAAAGAAATTTCGATTTTTTGCTTGTAAAAGCCCAATGACTGGACACTGGTTGAAGGCAGACGAGGAAGCCAGAGGGTGGCAGTTTTGATTGTTCCTCTTCCAGTTGTTTTCGTATGCAGTGTCCCTCTGAGCGTGAGACTGACGTTAGTCAAAATTATACCTAACAATGAGCTACATTATCTCTGCAAATGTCGTTATCATTAAGTCCCCTAAGGTTGTTAGTGTCCATTTTTCTAGTGACCCCAAAAATCTTTCCACTCGACTCTTGTCAAATAGGCCACATGATAAGTTAAGCTAGATTCTCAATAGACGCTGAATGAACCTATTATTCCTTGCCTAACTCTTCGGAATGTACTCTGAAACGGATTACGATTATGCATTTGTGAAACCTCCCTCTGGGTTACGTTGACCCTTGTGGCGATATTTTCCTTCCTAATACGAGAAAATCCCGTATTTTCAAGACTAATCTGACCTCAAGCTAGTTGCTAAGACACGACATTCCAGCTGCACGTAAAAATATCCTGAACTGTCCATCATTGCGGCCGCCGTCAGACAAAGCTATTTGATAACATATACAGTGAAAAATGCTCGAGCCAGCTAATGGACTCGAATACATAGCACAGAACGCAAGTAAATTTTCCATACTGACTAATTTATGACTCATTGTGTCATCCAAAATAAATATATAATAATTGCCAGTCTTTTATCCCAGTTGCATTGAAGAAAACGCTCATGTTGGGGTCACTGAATGGCACAAAACTATAAATTCACACATTGCACCGCTTCATTCTAAGTACCCCAAAGTCCAACGATGACTTCGAACAAGACCTACGAAGCTCGACTATATTGACTAACTGGAAATAATCCAACGTGCTCATGTAAGCATAGCCAACGAATTTCGGGAATACGATATTTGAATAGTACCCAATAGGAAATCCACCATCGGTTAGCTTGTTTAATGAACTAAATCTAGGCTTGTCACCAATCAACATCGATTTATTCAGCTTCAATAAGACACGATCAGGATCAGCAGTTCTGTGAACCTACTTTTTCGAAATATTAAATTCAGTTCACTCTCCGATGGAATCAGCGATGCTGATTTGCTCGAAACTTCAGACTGTTGACTGTTCGAAAATCCTTGGAAATTAAGGGGTGTTTGGAGCGGATGAGCTTAACGGCAACGTTAGCCTCCAAAATACTTTTCTTGTCACGATCATTTGCAGAAGTTAATGCTCACCTATGCAACACTAATTTGGGTTAAACCTGTGAAATTCCGGTTATTCGTCTACAGTCTGTCTTGCAAGAAAACCACATGACAGAGCTCAGACTTGCCCCCGATTGCAACCAAGGCGAAGGACAATCACCCAACGTGGTATACGCACAAATCCTCGCTGGATGGCTGATTTTCATGATACAAGTATTCTCTCTAGAAGTGTATTTCCACGATGGTACAAATCGATTCCCATAGATAATGAAGTCTACCAAGCCTGCTTCGACAGACGTAATTTGAATATCGTCAGGAATTTCAGGGAATAAACTGGCATTGAGGATGACAATTGAATCAATGGGCAGTCTAACGCGACACGTGACACCTGTTCATTCGGACTATATCCCATTCGGGTTTTCCACCGTTCTTCATACTGTTCCGCAATTATAACATTTTTCCTCCTATATACGCCAAGACTATTCAAAACTCACATGGATGGCCTATTAGGTGCTCGGTTTCATACATTTGAACTGTGACTCACGTTGTATTATTCAGGTTGTGATTTGCTCATTACAAGGTTCACTGATTTTCTAATCTCGACATGCTGATTGAAAGCGATTTAGCATGTCTTCGATGCAGAGGTAGAATGAATGCTGCTAAAAATGTTTCTGCACTGGGACCCTCCATATTTCATTTGGGTTTCAAATTAATAACGCTGTTATTTTCGCACATGACTTTCAGAACACTGAAATATCTAGCGTCAGGTGTGTAGCTGTTACTCAGATGTGCTTTATTTTAAAACTGAATGTTTGTTCTTCAGTTCGGCGAAGGATGTTCATATGCTTTGGCTTCCATGGGATGTAGGCAAACGTGCTCATTTTAATGGATAACATCAACTGAAATCATTTGTCCATCGATCGATATCATAGCGCTTGTACGGATGCAAGACCACGATTTACCTTTCCTACGGATAGGGGGCTTTGATAAATTCATGATATTTCCTCATAATTTATTACACCACGTATGTGCAATAACCTTCCAAACAGAGGCAATGAAAATTTTGGAACTTGTCACAATCGGATTACTGTTAGGCACCGCTTATTTTGACGTTGCAATCAAAACTGTCCCATCGTGTGCAGTAGCAGATTGAATTGCATCACCTGTTCTGACCTTGCTGATTCAGTGCCCGTCTGAACGTTTCATTAGTTATTTACAATGAGATTTAGGAATGGTTTGCTACTAGAGCATTGTGCCATCTAAACTGAATTAATGATTTCATTGGATAGGTCCTCGAATCATGTGCCCATCGACCTTGGTTATCGCGCAAGGCGAGATAAGTAGTATTTATTTAAACCTCATACGTTGACGCATATTTGAGGGTGTGACCCAGCACGTCCAATGTCTACATTTTGTTCGCGGTTCCATGTTGTCAAGTAGTTGCGGCTCATATTTGTGTGTTGTGCATGTGAACGTGTACTTCTATATTTTATTCCGCATGTGAATGCCAAGTGACTTCATTCATCGCGATGTCTTGCGGCATCGGGTATTTCTTTCAGTTCTTCTTGCGTGTTCACCAGTTAACTACCCATTGACTTCGTGCCGTTCTAGAAAGTCAACGTTTAGCAGCAAGTTCACCCTCCTTAAAGTCATTTTTTCTGACGTGCTTTGATTTCTCTTCTTAATTTGGTAACCGTTGCTCGGTTGCGTTTTCTTTGCAGTGCACGCTACTAGCTACATTACGTTCGTCCTGACAAACTGGAGAAAATTTATCTTCCAGTCCCATCTTCCGATAGGCGCTCCAGCTGCGATTCGCTCCCCTGCATGTCTTTTATTGGGTTTTTGATAACCGGACACACCGACTAAGTTCGTCGTATCTGGTCACTGACTCGAGTTTCCTCCATCCCATCTAACGACAGGAACCACGTTAAGTTTGGTTACACAATCCTATGGAAGGTAGTCGCGATCTAGACGACTTATATACAGTAAAACAAACCGAGAGGCATGGGTCGTGTACATACTTGGTAATCGGGCATATCCAACGATGAAGCCAAAAAATTACAACGGTCCGATAAGTAAGATTTAAACAAGCGTTTGATGGGGATGTATTTGGATTCCCAAATTTTTATCATCTGGACTAAACAGTCTTCGGAACGTTCATCAAAAATATCCACTGAGTGAGAAACAACATCGATCACGTCAGATTTTCCATCACTGGATTGGCTCTTGTCAGTTGCTTCCACCGACTAGAAGGATTCACTTTTCTTCATTCGCAAACGTACTTCGGATGAAATCGCAAAAAGCGAAATTAATGAGCACATTATTGCCCGAATTTCCGTGGGTTTTAGAACCGGGTCCATTCCCTGCTTTCACATATGTTACAAAGTTAATATGTAAAGTCACACGAACCCAGAAATTTATTAGTAGGGAATGAATTATTTTAAAACGGATTCTGACTTTATTTCGGCTATATGATGTATACTAAGTTAACAGGTTGGCAGGTATTTGCAATGCGATCTTCCGCACGTTAGCTCCGTCAGAGTTTTGTTCCATTCAAAAGAACTGATCCATTATTGCAGTCGTACTCAAAGTTTGCTTCGTCTGCAGGTAGCTTAAGATGTTTGCCTTTTTTATTGCAGACATATGGAAAAATTGTCACTCGTCAAGCACACTCCATCTCATTGTACCGAAACTTCGCAATGCCATGTGGTTTATAGTCACAGATTTCTCCCAATTTTGAAGGTGGTGAACAGTCGCAGGACAGCGAACTGTGACTGCTATCCCGTCGGACAAATCGAAAAAGTTTGATATGATTCTGTTAAAGTTGTAGATAGAATGACAAGAATGCATGACTGCATATCTTGTGTCAACATTTGTAGTTTGTATTTGCAAAGCAAATCAAAGACAACAATAAAGACAACCGGTTTTTAGTGTAGTTAAAATTGGATGTGGGCTGATTTATTGCAGACAACTAACCGGTTCAGTCAGTTTCACGCAATTCTCGAAATACTAGCCAGAGTAACAATTGTGCACTTACAACCGCCAATCAACCTATACTGATAGAACGTTGGCAGACAAGTGCAATTAAATCGGAAGTGATTCTAAATGATTATATACTGGGTTTTTGGGAAGATTTAACCATTCGCTATTTCATGGACACCATTCTGGTTGGGTTCGACATGAAACGAACTTTCTCACCGCCAACTTTCTCCCACAAGTGTCTTAGTGTTGTCTCAGAACGCGCGTCCACGTCTCCTTTTTGTAAGTCTTGATGTATTACCGATGTCGCTTTTCAGCTTTAGATTCATGTTTGGAAAATCTAGTGTGAGACCATCATGACTGGTTGTTGAAAATATGCTCTCGTAATACGCCAACCACGGGGTAGTGTTGTCTAGCAGGGTGCGCACACGGCACGATTTGAAATGAACAACGCGAAATGAGACCAACTTGATCCGAAGCACAGTAGACATTTCAGTGAGCATCAACACGTACACAACCGAGTCCAGCATGATGGCTTACAATTTGCCCGTTGCACTCTACAATTCCAAACTGAGAAAGGTCGTTCTACATGCAATAACTGTGTACCTGTATAGTTTGCGCATCAGTGCGCGATCCATTGCAAAGCATAAACAAAACCTGTCTAAACCTTTTATAGAAGAAAGAAAATTTGATTGATGTTTGGTGACTGTATTGAGTGATCAGCGATCAGTGGACCGAGAAATTAGCAATAACAGTTTAGCTTTGTGACCAAGTGGGTTTTATGGCTCAAGCATTAATATGCATGCGTTCAACCAATAAATGAAACCTATTACTCATACATTTGTAGGTGTTTCGAGTGTCTAATTTACCTCGTCCAGGGTCGAAATCTTATTGGCGAATTTCCGTTTACTGAAGTCGTTCATTTCGCGGTTATGCTTGTTTGCTGAAAGGTGTGCCGGCCCTTATCAAATCGGAACGGAACATAGGATCGGAATTATATGATAAAATTGGTGTATTTCACAAAGCTATCACCACCCATCGGTCCGATTCCCTTGCGTATACATCAAAATGTTCAGGAATTTCCGAGAGCCAACCTCCCAAGCTTCGGAGAATAGAGGTTTTCATGTTCACTTCACATGACATATGGTCTCTTTTCTTATCCACATGTCACGATTCTGGTCTCTCATAGCATTAGTGTTGTGAGTTTTGTAGCATTGTAGTGCGATACTTCGTGACTCGTTCTGATTTTCGCATTCAGGTTCACAGGATTTTGGTGCTTCAAAGATTCGACTACGTTTTGACAGAACATTATGTTCCACGCATCGAGAAATTGTCACCCTTATTCGACTTATCAACGCCCCGTTGCTTTTATCGATGGCAGTAGATCCTCTTCATAGTGGCTGATACGGGGCTAGGCACAAAGAAATTTAGTGATTGGTTCTCGGACGTTGGCTGAATAAAAATGTGAATAAAGCAAAGGCAACCACACTTCGCCTAGTCGATGACAGATTTTTTGATTTGTTAGTTTCCTGCACTCGACGAATACAGGTGATCTTTATGTTAGGTCGGTTATTTCATTGTCCACACCAAATATGCTTATAAATCAGATCAATTATATTTCCGCTTATAGTTATTTGCTTTCAGCTGCTTTATGCTTGTTGGAATAAATGTTTAGATATACCTTTCATATGCGAGATTTGCCAAAATCGCGACCTCATTTTGCCAGTTTGTTGATCCGGATAGGTCTCGGCGGGGCAAAATTTGTTTTTTTGTATGCCACACTCAACCGTACGGTTCAATTGGATCCCGGTTGTTTTCACAGTTTACCACAACACTCAAATAAGTGATCGGTGAACCAACCGTTGCAACAAGTTCTCCGAAACGAAGTGATATTCAAGAAATTCACAAACAGCACGGATCAGCGGAGATATCACCGGTACTTTGTCTGTCTTTGGGACAACTCATCTATGGAAAGCATTTCAAAATTCAGTTTCAAATGAGGATTACAGTTAAGGATTCGGGAATCTACTGGATGTGTTTCTGATCAGGTGGTTACTACTAATGTCGAGGAAGCACACATGGGATCAATCCCCTCTATTATTACTCTCGAAGACAGGAGGTTCATTGGTTGACTTGTCAGTGAACGACAGCATACTGTCACTATGAAAGATAAATCTTCAATCAAACTATTCTCCACCTACTGTTCTTGTTTTCCATTTTCTTAGCCTCAGCGATGACAATAAAAATGTAGACACCGTGTTTGGCAATCCCTAGTTGTTCAATGTAATTACAATCAGTACGGTGTCACAAAATAGTGAGTGTAAAAGTCGCCTTCGATTTCAGCAGTTTTTTGTCTAGTGTCCTTCCAGAAGTTAGCCAAATCACTGAACCTGAGTGGTCAAACTTCCATCCGGGTAAGGATAAATGAACACTGGTTTGGACGGTCCGCCTATCGTTAACCGAACTACCGAAAAGTTACTTGCACTTTGAACAGTTTAATCCGTTTAAACCTCAAGTTCATTCTACAAATTTTCTCTGTCATTCTTATCATTGTGCTGCTGTTCCAGAGCGAAAATGTTAGGGGGCACGCAAGCAGGATATGGATGGCGTTGATTTCCGCCGACTGCCCGATTTAGTTTGAACACGCTTGAGCACAAATCATGTGAATTGCATGGGTTTATGGGGGTCATTTTGACAAATTGGTAATGCCAACTGACCGTGAAATAAGAGAACGCAACCGAATTCACATCAACATTTCATTTCATGGGAAAACTGTGATTCACTCTTTGAATGTTTTGACTTGAAGCAACAAAGGGTTATGAACCGGTTGAAAAGTGATTCCATGTTACAGACTAGAGTTAATAACTTGTTTTTTCTGACTCCAGTTGGGTTTATACAAACCGTGATTCATAGTCCGCACAGAGCAATGGGAAACCTCAATATACTGAGTCTATCTTACAAACTATGGCCTGCGCACATTAGGACTAGCTAGCTTACTAGCTTGAATGGCTCACCGGTCATCTGGTCCCAGAAATTGTTCACATAATTTTATGCTCTTCGTCTACCGGTAAATCTTTAATGATATCCTCCATCATTATTCAATACATTTCACCAATACAATACATTTCGCCAACACCATGTTTCACCAATCACTTTGCCCCAATGATATTTTGTGCCCAGAAAGGCTGTTGGCCTGAAAACCCGTTGTTTTGACCGTGCTTTCTACACGTTTATGTCAGTATCATTCAAGAAACCCACCTCTGACCACACTACACTTAGAGACCAAATTTATGAAGTCAACAGAGTCAGCCAACTTGATAATTAACTCTTTCTAGGATATACTTGAGTAAAAGTGAAGTTTTCGGGGATATAATTGATTTTGCGTATTTTCACTACATGCTGATTCTTTTCCAATGCTGAGGAATTAAGAATGTGTTACAGTGTACATTCTTACATCAGTTAAATATATGCAATAAAACCCTTTGTACGTGAATCCTTTTGTCGCAACGGAGATCACGTATTCCTCGTCGTAAGTTTCAACTTGTTGCGGATGAAACCGAACTGAGGAGCCGGAGTTGTTTCTGATGAAACTTAATCAGACACACTTTCCCGTGAGTACAACGTCATTCGGGGCTAAACATCAGATGCAACATGCATATTTTCTTACCCGGAGAGATGATCGTTAGTGTTAATTGGCTCCATAAATTAATGAACCTGCAACCGAAGTCTGATTTCTCGCCCAGATTTTGTAGAAGTAGAACCGCAAATTTTATGATTTCTTCCACCAATCGTAATTGTTTACAGCAACTATGTTGCTTCTGTCAAAAACAGCTTGATCCCAATTACTTTTGCGCAGACACATAGACGAAGTCAATAATTATGGCAAGCGTTGAATTTGAACCCTGATCATTTTGGCCGTTCTTAAACCAAGGGACTAATTTTCCATTGGCTGCTAGGTAACTTCGAAATATCGTCAATAGCGTGCATTTTACCAGCAATACGAAAATGAAACAGCAGATTTTCCAGCTAGTATTGTCAGACTTCTATATAGAACAGATTGTTTGAGGCAGGGAACGTGAGAAGAATGAATACAAGGAGATATACGTGTAGTCTATCGAAACAGATGTGGACCCAGCGGATAACGTTTGCTGGGTTCTTCTGCCCAAACCATTGGCTTAGTTAAGGTCACAATAAGCGCTTCACTTGTTGTCAATCGATTGGGGTTTGGATTGGAAACAAGACCTCGAGACATGATAAGTGATCAGAGAGACGTATATAATTGCTAATAGAACATTGGGAATTGAACAAACGAAAATTCGAGAGCAAACCGTTTCTGTGGCTTTTGCCGTCGATGTCATCGACTACTTGTGGATATGACATGCTTTACACTGCTGCCATTTTTAGTATTTTCTGGGAGTTTACATGTCAGTAAAACTGAAAACAACTCGGTTAGAGAATCAGAGTATCTTGCTCACAGAAGGATTCTTCCTGAGACTGGATAGATAAAATGGTACGGTTTTTGGAACAATCTGATTGGAGTGAATGCAAATATGACCTGCTCAATAGATATGCCTTTTGTTCCCAGCAAACAATTTGCGTAAGGCAAGCACTTAGAAATTTAGATGTATCGCCTCATGCAAATCGTGTTCATTCAGTGCAAAATGACCTTGTGCCTCTGCAGCATTCACCGTTGCAAATCTTGGAGCGGTTGTGAATTAAGTAAGTTTGACGAGCATCCAGCTATTATCACCCTTGGAAACTCTGTTGATGACCCTATGAAATAGGGACTCAATAGTATAGATTCTAAACCGTATTTATGAATTGTACAATTGGATCATCTGAAGAAATGTTTGTCAGAAACGCGAATCCGTTGATCAGGATCGACAGCTACGCGATTGTATCGAATGTCGGATTTGAAATTATAAACGGCGAAGTTACTGTCTGAGGCAAAATATCCAAAGACTTTCCCATGTCAAATATTTCAGCATTTTGGCAACTCCAACTATTTTAATGGTATATGCTATAGACGCTCATCAGTTCACTCGGTTTTTTATTCCAGAATGTTTCATCCAGTTTCATGGGATCACTGTCATGCGGGTACAAGAGCCCATCCTTCTTAAGCTTTCGCGTTAAAAAGTGTGAAAATATGGCATTTATATCCACTGGCACATCCAAGGTAATTCAAAGTAAACAAACAGTAATAAGCTAGGCAATTATTTCAGATCATCTTGGCAAAATATTGATTCATCTGGATAGGTATCCCAATCAGACTAATTAGGAAGCCCATTCCCCTAGATCGGAATCGGTCACATAAAATTGAGGTTTCATCCAAAGCACTTCAATAGATTCGGAAATCATTAGCTTGGACTATCGCGGTTTTCCACTGTATCATATTATAGAATGACAACTTGATCTGGTTTATTTCCTTTGTGTTTCATGCATTTTGTCCTTATCTGGTAATGCTAATTCTCTGGGATGCAAATGACGGCCAAGCATTTCAACGAATTTCACCACCTAGCTCTTCCGTCAAAAGCCTTTATTCCAATTGGTTCCCGATCACGAGGCCTCGAATTTCACAAATGGCTGCAGTAATTATCACATTACCATATTTACTACACCCAATGCGTCGAGCACATTGATAAAATTGACACGGTTCCTTGAAAATTTACACTATTTACTTGTTCTTCGGTTTCTTACATTCACTTTGTTAATCGAGTTTACAGGGTCCTAAGAAGAATCAATTCATTATTTGTGATGGCTGCGACTAAACATCTTTATAGACATCTCGCCTGTTCTTGACGACCGTGCAGCGGTCAACAGGGGAGTTATCCAGAACATAAGAATGGGTCATCAGAAACAATCCTGACCGTGATCACATTTATTTCCCCAGGAAGTCCGTACCCATTAAAATGTCATTAATGTCATATATTGTTTAATTCATTTCTCAAGAGAGACTGAACAACCGTACAAGGATTTTCCATTCCATCAACTTCATTGTGCGCATGTTGGGGCGAAGATTCCTTCCTTTGTTTCCCATGTCAGATTACAGCTTAAAATCTTCAACAAGAATTCTGACACTGTCGACTCAGGTGGCCATATCAAATGCGAAACCCGTATGACTGTTCGTCAGGGTTAGTTATTCCTCATTATTTCTGTCTTCAAATGCTCTGACCAAAGTTTGCGTTTGAAACGGGTGATTCAATGTCCGGTTCCAAGCCAAATACTTTCCAAAAGCGTTGCAACAGTAACTAGCAACGGAATACGGGAATAAACTTCTGAACTCGGAATTCCTTTGTTTTCTTGGAACGAAAGAGTAATGTATTTTGAACAACCTAGGACAATGCACATATTACATGCATATTAGAACAAAGTACTCAGTTCTTGCTCCATCCGAGTTTAGTGCCAAAACTGTGGATGCGTTAGCGGTCAAGGTCATGCTTGAAGACAGGCATAAGCATATTTCATGATTTTTCTTGGATTATTCTGTGATTAATTTGTTAGATTCTATATTCACCTTAGTTACGCGTAAAATTCCTTGTCTCTTGGTTACATTCGATCGGTCCACCTTAATTCAGAATGGTAGATGGGACGGTGAATTAAAATAAATAAGTTCAACACAACGTTCGCATGTTTCCGTTGTTTCTTATTCAGCAATCCCCGATGAGAATGCGACATGCAGTTTTCCTATCCAAACTCACAACATGCACCTACAGACGTGATTTCCGGTTGACGAGAACCCCGTGGAATAATAACGGGAACACAATACTTGCATTCGTGTGTACATATATATGCTCAAATGCCGCCAAATTAATTCCATTCAGTGAAATAAATTCCTTGTCTTTGAAGTGCATTTTGTGCATTATCATAATTGGGTGATCATAATCGTTTCCAATAGCATGGCGCACGGAGCTGTTTTTCACGTAATAATTCGCTTTTTGATGGACGACATATCGGTAAAATTCACCAAATCTTGTTTTCTGGATAGTTATTCATGCTTATCGATTAACGGATTCCGTCACGTGAACGGCCGCGGTACCTTAGTTGTTCCGTTAAATCACACCAAGCATTGCGTACGTGGTTAATTTGGTAGGACTTGAATAATAAAACAGGCAGAATGAAACGACTGAAAGAGAGATTTGTATGAAATTAAACTATTCGCACATAACTTAACGTGGATAGCAATCAAATTAAAATTAATCCTGGCAATTGCAACTAATGGCATTTCGGTTTTCCAGTTAAAGACTAAATGATTGACAATCAACTGGGTTTATTATATTCCTGACTAAATTTAACAATAGTTTTCTTCATCCAACTTCAAATGAATCGCTTGGACTATCAACCAAACATTTTAGTGCAAGGACCGATTGTGCAAACTTGTGCCATCGGTGTGTTGCACCCAAAAACAAAGAACCAAATGTAAAATTCCAGTTAGGAATTTGAAATTGACATTGTTCGCATCATCTCCATGAGAAAATAAGACCTCTGCGAATCCACTGGGACTTACCATTCTCCAGACAGTGACACTGAATCTGGGAGTAGCAATGTAATCTATTCGATATCATTAGTTCAGATGAAATATGAAATGGGAGACAGCTAATTGCCAAGTGACAAGGAATTAATTTGAGTTGCTCTACATGAATTAATCAACTTGGTCGGCACCGGCTTTGAATTCTTGCAACGGCCTTTAGTTTCGGCACAAATAGGATGCGTTTTTTCTCCGGTGAACAACGTATATATGCTTTACAATAACAAGAACGCATGTACTCTGTTGACTGAATCACCCATTCAAATTTCAAGCAGCTTTCAGAAGAGAATAACTTATCTGGGCAACCATCGTGATGGTCCTCTGACTAGAAAACTCCGCACTCCGCATACCATTACTTTTCACATGAATAAGCTTTTATTTTCAGTTCTCTTTGGACAACTCCGTAGTGATGCACCATTAACTTTCCATCTGTAAATTTTCTCAGCTCTATCGTAAATCCGTCGTCTCTTGTAAGTATTCCCTAATTTGTTCAGCAGATTGGTTTAAACAAATCCCATTGGTGCATGAAACGCAGTTCGAGAAATGTGCCTTCTGAAATTTTCGTTGGGACATTTAATCAATAACATGCCACAATGTTCTTTGCATTTATGCGCCGCTTAATATATGGATTCAAACTTCGATCCTTCTCTCGGGAGTCAGAAAATGTCCAAAATAAGTCCGTTTCGTTGCTTTGTTCTGAGGGTCTGCTGACAACCTGCCTGTCACATTTTGTTGGCATTTTCGCGTAATTTTTTTAGTTGATTACGTAAAAATATCCAATCGGCAGCCAGCTTGTTCAGACTGCAACAGCGCTCGCAGCATTTACGTTTTGTCATCCGATAATTCACCGCCGCACGAAGCGCACAGATCAACTGAATGTGAACCATGCTCTCCACGTGCATCCATGTATACTAACTTAGACCATTTTCCATCGCCCGTTTTCCTGAACCATAGCCTATTTTAACTAAAATGTATAGTTTGAAGTCAGTGTGTAGACAATGGCATATCCAACGAGCGGTTGGTTATTGCCGCTTGCTCCTAGAGAGTAGGCTCGCAATCACACGGTTACGCAATGTGCTGGCTAATTAAGTTATTAGTACTACAAGGTTTGTAAAATCAAGGTAACAACCACAAATGCCGAAAATTCGTTGCAAAAAACTCACATGCATCACATTTTGTTTTATCTAATAAAAGTGCTAAATCCCGCCAAATAAAGAGCTTCTGGACACAGGTATTCAGCATCAGAATAGCCTTGATGCAGTAGCGTGTCAGTGCGTCTGAACACACTGGGAATCAATTATCAAACATTTGGAAAAATGCGATGAAATAATGGCGTCAAATTAGTTACTTATAATTCACTTGTTTCCCAAACGGCAGTTGTCCACAACTGGTAAGCGATCACCGAAGTGAAACAATATGCAGGTGAACATCCTGGCACATTGGTGATCGAAGTTGTTATTGTGAATTTCCTCACACTGTACACATCAGAACCGAGTGACGTAAAGATATCAAAAGCCTTCAAAACTGAGGTGCAGTTAAATGGTTTGTAGTGTTCATCGAATTAGTAATTTAATTTTCATATTTTCATTTTTTTTCTTCCATGCTCTTTGTTGTGTACTCCAGAGTATGAGACTAATTTCTGGAGTTTCACTGTAGCGAACTGACGTATGCTTCAATGAGTCACATGTGACCAGACGTTGGAGGAGTTCGAACTGCGAACTCCAGGTTTAAGTCCATCGATTTTCGTCCTCTGTCACGATGTCATTCTGAGTTCGGAAATCTATCCAGCTTTCCGATTGACAGTGAATTTGGACCTAACACTGGCCATGTCATTAAAGATATGTGACACTTATATAATAAAAAGATACTGGATATTTTCGATTTGTCCTCAAATGCTTTTTTATGAGAATCGTGAAAGGTACGCATTTTTAAATAGTAGGTTTGTAATTGTTTATAAACTATGGATGCATATGATACCATCCCAAAATCGCACACGGTCAATCTGTTACCGTAAATCTGCCCCAAGTATTTTCCACGCATGTACTGATCTACATCGAAGAATGAACTGTACTCGATAAGCCAAACATGAATAAAATTTTGTTATTTTGCGTTATCTCTTCTTGACTCCTAGGTTCAAATTTAATGGAAAGAATATTATCGAAACAGGTTCATCATCCTAAAAACCATGGATTTCCCTACCGGTGTAAGACCCACGCTCGTGTAAACAATAAATTACATCTGACCAAACTCAGCCCATTAAAACTGAAGGGCAACCAAAATGAACAAATAAAACGTTGTCCGATGCAGCAGGTGATGTTGTTTTCCAAACCCAACTCATTTAAATGAACCAAACATTAACAGGTCCAGGAACCGTTCAAGTGATCCATCTAAAGGATGCTACCGTCAGGATTGGGCTTGGATTGGGACTGATTGGAAATGCTTTCGGGCTCATGGTAACTTGTCATATGAAAGTTGGTTTTCCCATTACGCGCCTTCTGTTTCGTCTGCAGTTCGTTTGGGATGCACTGGGATGTTCCGTTTTGGCTTCCTACCGGATCACTTATCAAGTAGAGTTTTCGTATGAAACAATAACTGAAAATGCATTTGTTTACTTATGGACAAGCTTTTGTCTGTTCGATTTACAAAATAATCTCAGCGCGATTAATGTGGTCATGTTGGCATTTGACCAATTCTGATCGGTTGTTTGGTTTCGAACATATCCACCAGACTCACAATGCTATCGGATCACAGTACTTGTAACTTGTTGCGGCCTTGCCATGGTTATTACATCAACCGATTTTATCGCATTATATTTCACTGGAAATGTTAACAGAATTAGCATAAGAACGCTTGAAGTGTGCTTAAAAATTCAGCCGATCTTCGTGTTTTTTACATCCTATCTCATTCCCGCAATCCCGGTCTTTGCTTCCAAACTACGAATTTTTCTAGTACTTCGTAAACTGCAAAACAGTCTTATCCACTACTGACGGAGATGGTCATGTTGACTAGGCTACCATGCATAATGTGAGAAATGCTTCACTAGGGTTAGTTATTATAGTCGGCACGTTTCTTGTTGCCAGAATGAATTTTCAACTTGAGTTTCTTTTCAGCAGATTCGGATTGATGGAAGCAAACTTAAATAGGTGACAGACACACTGCGGTTTTCCTTACATGGTCAACCATATTATGAATCCAATCACATTGAAATTCATTTCTGCAACAGCCCGAAATTGGTCATTGGATAAACTTGTTGGCGTGACAATTGGATTCCGACGGTGGCACTCTGCGCACTCATTGCAACGAACTACAACGGAGTGAAGTCGCAACAAACTTATTCACGACTTTTTACCAGACAGAGTTCAAAGCACTTGTTTCCTCACGGAATTGTTATGATAAACCTGACTGTACATTTTCAAATTCATTCTAGCCTTCTTGTACTAATCACTAAATATCAGTTGTTATAATCATACATACAGGTAGCATTAGCAAACCATTGATTTCGTACGGTTAGACAACAAATATATACTGTTTCGAACACCGTTCACGAAATAATTGATGCTGCGGTATCTCTATGCAAATCATTATCACCACGGTAAACTAACGTGGAAATTGAATAAGTTAAATGATCGATTATACATACCGCACAGAACACTCAACTAATCAGTCATATTTGTATAAAACTATAAGAGTTGTGTTCACTTACACATCGATTATCTTACCTGGTGGTGCGAAGTACAAACACGTTCCAGACCAGATTACTGAAGTAAAAATAGGCTAGCAGTTTGGTTACTTTGAATGTTAATGCACTTTGTGGGGATAACGTCGAATATTGCACAATACTCTTCTTTTAATCAACAGCATCCATGGATAAACAGATTATTTACAAGGAACGGTGCTATGCAATTTGGTGTGTTTTACTGAATAGTCATGTTAACTGTTAAGAAAGAGGTAATAAGACGAAACTGTCGGTTTGCATATCCGGTATTCCGCATAACTTTGGGGGATGACGGTTTATCCTTTTCTAATTTAACACAGTTTTGCATGATATAATACGGTAACCGATTTAAAACTTTGAAAATAATAACCAGAGAGAATCTTGTTAACTTCATCACAATGAAGGAACCGACTTACTAACGAATCTGCATGATCGAATCTGCAACATTGAAATAGTTATGGGAAACAAAGTGATTACCCCATAAATTGGCCAATCTCACCTGTCTACTTTTAAAATCCAATTCCAGTTGAATTTCGTCGATTCAATATCTACTGAGAGTAAATTGTAATATGTGCAGACATTCGTCAATGGGCGTAAAATATTAGCCCGGTGTTAATATATGCGCAACCGGTAAAATAATTTAGTTGCGCTGCCTAAAAAAGCTCAGGATTCTTGGATCCATCGTCAGAATAGCTTGAATAAACAGTAAAAGATCGGTCGTTTCATTCATTTAGCCAGTCAACCATTTCCAAATCCAAGATGCGCACCAGCTTTTGCTTTTCCTTATTTGTTTAAGTCTCGGCGGGATGAGATTTTTGACTGTTTCGTACTAACGATTAATCCATGATATGAATCGGTGTCTAGACTGGTTGTCTGTTTGCGTTTGGACAGACTAAATGATAACAAACTGTCAAAATTTACTTTGCGACTGGGACAGAAGTAAACGGTTGCTTTCGAAGCAGCAAAACAAATAACTTTATTTCATCATAAACACGAAGAACATCAAATTAGTCAACGAAACGTCCGATGACAAATATTGTTTAAGAAGCTCCTAGCTTCTGCAGTTTGGCACATCGGATTTTCGTTCTCACTAGACTACGATTCGTTTCAGTTGCACCCATTCGGGGACTTAGGTGCATCAACCCGAACTCTGACATCCGATGAATGGAAACAAAACGTGTAGGACTTGTCAATCGCTGAGTATTATTTTGATATCAAATGTTCTTACGAAAATCCGTTGCTTATCAATAGCCATTGGAACGCATATTTCTTGACGTCGTCCCGATCCACGTCATGGTTATTGCCCCTTGGTAAGCCAAATAATATCCACTGATATTTTCTACAAATTCATTTAGATGTAGAACTAGTTTGGGTTCGGCCACTACCATAGCATATTCACTGGGATAGTTTCTTGGGCTGAATGCTTCAACGTGTTTCTATCATTTTCTGAATGCAACTGTTGTCATTTCAAACCAATAAACTTCGACACTGCAAGGTGAGACAAAGCACTATCTCCCGATTAGTATATCAGTGTGTTTCTCTAATCCTACTTTACTGTTCTCCTATTATTTTTTCAGTTTCACTTAAAACTTTAAAATTCTTCCCTGTTGGCTATCAAATATTAGCTGTGTCTTTCTGACCTCAGTTGTCCTTCTATCTGTATGATCAGCACTTATCAGCATGTGAAAAAAAATTGTTAACAGTTCTTTCTGATCTCTCGTATCCTATGCAAAACGATCTTTCAATGTGTCGTTCTCATGCTTCAACCCGATCCACTTTTCGTTCCATAACCTTGAGCACCATTATCTACAGAATCTCCACTGTCCTATATTTAGCACGCATTTTGACAAACTGTGATTGGGTTTCAGACGAATTCCTGAGCGACCTACCATAATGTGCTCTGACTATTCCTCGATGAGTTTTTTTCACAAGTTTGCAAGGTGATGGGTGCAAACCTTTCCTATTTTATTTCTGACCCTCATATTTTTGACTGAAATGTGACATTTGTCTATGCAAAAGTCTATATAGTACAATGCAATACAATTCAAAATTCTTCAAATGTACTAAACATAAGCACGTGTTATCGGGGATCCAGTTTAGGAGTGCTTCCTCTACTCACATGATTACAGCCATCCAAATGTCACCCTGCCCAGCCGGGCTCGAAGCTGGATTACCGGACACATGACGGGTGAAACGAGAGAATGAGGTTGTTCCTGGTCTACGAAAACCTATCACGTATTCGGAATGTAGTATGCAACTTTTGAAGACTCCGAATACACATATTTTCAGTTTGAGAAATTCTAGTTAGGGCAGTTGTTGACTCGTCTGTATGAGTGTGCGGACACTGAAGCGACACAAGTGGAACGTAGAATTGGGCTCACGTCTCCTGTCCAAATGTTTTATTACCCTTCCACTAAATCTAACATCAGATAAACAATTCGGTTTCACATTGGTACACTTTCTGCAAAGCATCCTGCAGTTGCATAACCAAATTACACGTTTTCACTCTTGTTTATTGTTTTGAACCTGCGATTATAGTTTCTAGACCATATGTACTTGTTTTAGATTTACCTAATTGTTACCTATCTTCTCCTAGTGATGTTTCGCCACCGCCGATAGTTCTCGCGTCCAATAACAAACGACCCATGAAACATACTGGCTGGGTTCTCATTTGGCGTAAGTAGGTTAGGAAAAGTGCTTCCTTACAATGATCAGCATCCGTTCGCACAAGTAGCTAGTCTCATGTTTCCGTACTGCAATAGGAGGATAATTCGGTCTTTTGTGGATTCATTTAATATCAGCTCAGATATATCGGAGGTGAGGATAACGCTTTTGGACAATCATTATTGAGGTATGGTCTTTGTGATTTCGATCATTTTCTGGCAATTTGTCCTTAGCAATTTGGTCCTGACTTTGCTTTGGCTGTGTAGAATTCCGTGGCTACGTGCTACTCGAACGACTGTATGCCGTGCTCACACTGACTAATGCAATACTTAGAGTCGATTCGGTACCAAACTTAGTCGATTCGAATTACTCGTCCTACATGAAACCTGTATGTACTCATGAAAGTTGACCAGCACGGTAATAAAATGGTGTGCAGTTTCAAATCAGCAAGGGTTTATGTGCATCCCGATTGTTCATTTAGCAATAACAAAGACTACCGTATGTGAAATCACATGCAAGTTAGTCATCTGCTCTTTGCTTATGAAGCACATCTGAAGGGTCCATAATGGTTTTGTTCTTCAGCCAAATATCGGATTCCTGGTGTTGGATTTTCGCCCCATTCGAATTTCGGCTAACGTACCAAGACCATATCACTCATTTCTATATTCGCATTTTGGGTGAACGTGAATTAAGCAGTAGCCTAATAAACTAGCTTACACGTCTCAAAACGAATGTTTGTTCACGATTTGGAGTATGAACGAACTTGAATTATTTCTAATGCATTGTTTGGTTATGCCATAATTTCTCATTAGCACACGTACGACGTAATCAGGCTTGTTACGATTTCATAGGACGCTGCTAAATGTTCAACATTGTTTGGTGTTATCGGATCTTTTGATCGACCACACTGCATGCACGAAACTTTTGAGTGCTTACGACGTATAACTGAATCAGTACTCAATCTTAACTCAATCCCGCCATGTCAGTCCCTGTCTTGCAAATATACATATGTATGTGTGGGTGTTAAAACTAAACTGTCCATTGTTCGGCAGTGCAAGAATGTGTTGCTTCATAGTCGTCGATTGGCTGTTTGTCATATTATGTATTGTTGTAGTGCATTGAGTCGACTGCTAAGCAGAATGGGTTAACAGATTCCGGTTTCTTTTCCCAAGGGTGTAGTGAAGATAATGAACTTCGCAATACTACGATGCTCCGTAGATGACGGAGTTAAACTGATCTGACAAAGGCGTTCGAAACAGTGTATGCGATTTTGAGTATCGGAATCTTCATGACAGCTGAGTTCATAACAACTGGACTATTGTAGCCAGAACCGCAAAAGGAACGCAGCTTTTGATGTTGCCTTGGCCAGGACAATAAAAGGATGAATGCTTAAATATGTCTGCTTTCTGCCCAACAATTTCATGACTAATTTTGTTCTTACATCATTGGTCGATTTTATTCTTGGATGCATTTTGACACATGAGTCCGTTAACATCTAGCCCTCGACCCATGAAACGCTAGCCGGTTTTAACTTACGGAATCATAGCGGTAGCACCTACGTATTTTTATTTCTGATACTCAATATTGCCTACGATTACGGCTAATGGGGTAAATCAAACGTAAATTCATCCAATTTCAGTTATTTTGTTTCCGTGAGAATTGTTCACGGCAAGTTCTGACCGATTCCCAATAGTCCAAACTGGTTTGGCTCCAAAATTACCAAAGTGAATACAGTCAGCTGGTATCCACAATAAAGCTACACGTCTGGAACTCTTGTGTGGTTTGCGTAACATCATGGTTTACTTCCGAATATGCATAATTTTTTATCCCCTGATGTTTTCACATTACAATTCGTGAATTTGTCTAGGGCATACTTATTAAGGTAGCATTAGGCAGACAATTTATTTATTTATTTTTTTGTTTGCTTGGTGTACAGTACAAATAAACAGAAAATCACTCCAGAATGATTGCAGCCAAGTTACGATTTGGTAATCGCCAGTGTTTTACAATAGTTATAAATTTCGCAGAAAGTTCATATCAGGTGCTTGGGTGGGTTGAGGTATTTGTTCTGTGTTCATCATTCGGAGAATTTATAGATTACATGAGTTTGCAAAGTATACTGGGACGGTAAATTAAGCTCTGCCTACAATTGAATTTGTGTTCCATGGAAATGGTGCGGTAAAATTCATTTGCTTTGACGTGATTGATCTCGCGGGTAAAAGCTAGTTCCTCATTGCGGGCATTAGATTTATTCGTCGCCTATCTATAGCCTACCACATCCCACTGAGCTGAAAGTAAGTGCTACTTAGCTGGTGCTTTGGGCACACAGAAGGTCACGTGCAGCTTCATATATCAAACAAGAAAACGTGGTATGTTATTCGACTAGAATTTCCCAAATGAGTGACGTTTCATGTCCAGTGCATTTATAAAAATGACCGTTGTCGATGGAATTGAAGATGACCTATTACCTCTGCAACCGGCATGTCCGGCTACCATAACTTCCAATATAAACACTGTGGTTTAAGAGGAACATTTCTAGACTGTTATTAACTCAACAAAATTGTTTTAGTTTCTTGCTGGTTAGTTTACTGAACTATAGTTTCATGAACATTAGCTACGACAACTCGCTGAAATTATAAACAGCATCCTCGTATAGCTGGAATAAACAGTCACTAGCCATTTGCGTTTGAGATCTGAATCCCCTTCGATGTTGCATGCACTCCTGGTTTCAAATGTATTCAAAGAACAATCACGTCGGCCTCAATAGTGATGAGTGGAAAGCACAAGGAGAATTGATTTAAGTACTCTGTCAGCGACTGGGCTACATCTTTGGTTGCCGCACAAAGCTTTCCTAGAACGGAGCGAATTATCAATATATGTCTGCTAATTTATCACGATATCGAAATCTTACCTGACCTCCAAGATCTTTCTTCATCGACGATCTGGTTCTTTCTGATCATCAGAATGATTGAATCCCTCGCTAATTTTGCGACATTTAGAAGACGAATTATGCAACCCAATCTAACGACGAAATCGTACCTGACGACTGGCTGCCAGTGTCCATATCCGTCATCATCCATGTCGCTCTATTAACTGCCGACAAACGAAAGATGCTCTTTTGCTCATCATTCAAAATTTCATCCTTGCATTTATATTTCTAGGTCTTCCTTTATAATCTTCATTTCCCTCTCCATTGATGAAGCGACAGTGTACATTGTTTTCACAGTGAGGGTACCAAAGAGATAGGGATTGGTGAAGTTGAGTAATGATCGTAGTATTCGAATCCGTAAATTTCACGCCCAATTTCGATTTGTGATTTCTAAATAGTTATACAATTAGCCCAGTCCTTTGTGTTTAAATTCCATTTATTAAATACCCTAACATGGCATAAGCCATATTGGCACAATTACTGAAGTCCACAAGCATCAGATCTGCATTGCCTTTTTGATGTTTCCAAATTTTGCTCATTTTCTTTACCACAGAAACCAATTTTGATGGACATAGGGCTGGCCCAATTTTACTCCTAAAGTCAAGATGTGTCCTTAGTAAGATCGCACTTGTTTGTATTAGTCAGTCATTTAGATAATAAGTGACATATTTCTAGGGGAACTGCAATCATAATTTCCATCTGTCCACTCCCTTGTTTCATGCGGCTGATCTTTTATTCCAACTTTATGGAGGCGATTAGTGAAGAATCATGTTGAAGACGCACATTAGTAGCAAGCATATGGTTTGTTTCTCCAGACATAATTCTCCTCTTCAGACAAATCAGTAATACCCAAATAAACACTGATATTGATCATGTGAACTCGCGTTTTCAGAATATGGTCATCATTTTTAATATACGGTGTTTTTCCCTAGTGGATACAATTGTCTTTTTTCTTTTAACACATCTTTGTGCAATCCCTCCGTTCCCGACGGATTCGGATCGACCAATATGTTTCCGATTGCCAAACATATTAATGACGTTATTATAGTCTACATATATTTCCACGATTTACTGTAATATGTTATGTCTAACTCACAACACGCACCTGGCTTCTCATGCTCCTTTTTCCGACCATCACATTTGTGCTCGGTTTTGTGATGGGAAGATTAGTAATTCTCAAATCGGGTTGCCTATTTTTCATCTGCTGCAAATGAAAGGAAACAAAATACCGAGTACAATATTAGGGCAAACTTTACCACGAACCTGCAAGGAAGAATAAGCAACTAGATTTCGACTCATGGAATTCGCGTTAGCAAGCCGGATTTCAGTACGATTGTTTTTCGTATTATGCTCCGATAAAGTTTCATTCCTAGCCAGTTATCGACAGTAACCTCTAAGTTGCAGAATAAGGGATCCAGTGCTAAAAACGGGATAGTTTTTAATGTACTGCACCCCGTTGGAAAAATATGCACAGAGACATCCGAGTTAGCACTGGAGGTATTCCTTGAGAAACTGGGAAATCAGTTGTAGAACAGTTTAATCGAAATTTGTCATACCAAATCTGATACAAAATCGTCAAGCCGCGCCAAATACTTTCATTTTACTATGAGGAGACATATTCAGACATATACAGATAGGAGAGGAGGAAAACGGTAACCCACGAGAAGGAACAGCCGATTATGATGGGATCAGTGGAAAGTGTGGGATCGGAATTGCTGTGAGGATGTCCGTGCACAATTAAAGTTCATTATATGTGGCACGGTCTAACTGGATAGCAGTGGGACGTCCACCGTTTCAACTGTCAATCTGAAAAATAAATTCCGAAGAGGAAGCAGAACCAAGGATTGTTCCCAACAGCCTTTCGTGCCAAACACGATGATAAAACTTAGAGATATCCAACAACATTCAACGTGAACCGCCGAAAATGCTATCACAGATAGCTGGAATTGATCCAAACGTGCCACCAAAATACCCGTGGATCTGTTGCATGAAAATCTACACTAGTTTCCACCATAAATATGATGCGTCCTAGAAGTAGTGAGAAGTGCTTTGGAATCAGGATATGAATGAATTTTGCCGAAAAAATACGCAAGTAACTTGGTCTGTCCTTGTTGCGTCGTTGGGAGCACCGTACTTACGGAATGCCAATGCTCACATAGGATACTGAGAAAAAGGAAACGTGTCTGATTGAAGGTATATGTACCGGAAATATCCAGTGACTGAGTGACTCGGTGACCATGCACTTTCAATCCTGATAAGAGAACACAATTTAAGTAACCAACGTTCACCACCAATTAAATGAAACGAAGTAGGTAAAGTCAGGTTGGTCAAAACCGTGGACGCGCACGGCCACAATAAGCAATGATAGTCAATCAGGGGTAAACGACCAACACCGAGGAGCTAGAGGCAACTAGGGCTTCGAGTCAAATCAATATGCGTGTAGATAAACTGCGGAAACGAACCAATCAGAAACAACATGAGACAAAGCAGGCAAGCATTTAGAGTTATTTTAGATGAAAAGTGGCGAGAAAGTAGCGTGAGGGGAGGGGCACGTGAACAATAGAGGTTGATCGCAAAGGGAAGCAGGGCAATCAAGGGGAGCATAAACCCGTTTGGAGGGAGGTAGGTGACACATAACTGAATGACTGAATATGAGCCAAGAAAGCATGAGCTAAAACAACCAAAACAGGACAGATTTTTGAGAGACGATAACAACCGGGAAATGTGCGAACTTAGTTCAACTTTTGGTACAATCTATATTGATAGCGGAAGGATAATAAGAGAGGGAGATGGGATAGACGTGAATGGCAAACGTATAAATGACGACATTTGTTAAGACCAACGGGAAAGTCCTGTTCAAGCAGTAGCGCAGACAGTGAATAGTTGCTACAAGTCCGGGGATGTCTTTGGCATTCGCTAGAGATTGAATCGTTACGAGGATTCGGGTGAATTGTTATTAAACTGTACTGGAATAAGTAAACCCAAATGGATAAGCTGATTTATGCACGTTTGAGGTTGTTGTCTCACCCGATACCAGTTCACGACAGAAGGGGAACCTTTTGTGAAGATCGAAAGGATTAACTGGTTATGAATTTCAAGTTATTGCTACAAATACATATTGAATTGGATTTTGTCCGTCAGATGACAGGCATTGGAAAAGTGAAGTCGTAGCACTTAAAATGCCGGAATGCGTTCCACAACAACATCCGCTGGCGTTAGTTATCCCCTAAACAATTGACCTATTTCAGCTACTTAGCCGTTCCGCTTGTGGCTGCCATAATTTTCGAATTTAAAATAACCTAAGTAGCAACTAAACCTGAGAAAGCGAGCATCCAAGACCAGAAAAGGAAAAGTGATCTGTACGTTACCAAGTAAGTGAAAATCATTGGCCATCAAAAAGTGAGGACACATTGAACGTTGAATACAAACACCGTTGAAACAGAAAACGGAATCACTCTTGAGGTCCTTAAATTAAAGAGATTTGGTGCGAATCCAATATTCTCATTTCCATGGAAACCACCATCCTGAACCTTGACGTGGCGCTCGTTAAAAGGGCAATTATATTTGTTTTGATAAATTACTTGAAATTCGCCCACGTTTCCTCTTCCTTCGACCACAATAATTGACTTGTGTCTTTATTTCACTGACCTGTAAAACGTAGTGCCCATTGTTTCCCCTTTTAAAGTAGATCATGATAGTTAAACGCGTTTATTATGGTGCAGTAAAAGTGTTAACTAATTTATCTGTTTGGCGTAATCTTATTGTCATGCCAAAATATTTTCGATATTTTGGGTAGTAGAATCACCAGGTACCCGGGCTAGTCTGCAGGACTAGGTTTCCAAATTCCACATGTATTTTCAAGCCTGTATACTGAGGCAGTCGTCAATAGCTAATAACGGAATTCAAATTTTCAAAGACCGAAATACTCAAATCCTGGTTTGACGTGATTTCTAGATAACAGTAAACTGCATGAGAAAACGAAATCATTCTTGGCCAGGATCAACTTGCAACCGCGGATGAATATGCATATTCTGCTGTTATGTAAATTCTACCTCTCTTATCGTTTAACACAAAGCGGCTTATAGCAACGATCTTCAATTTATCCAAACCTTGTTGCTGCAACCGGTGTGAGTTATTTTGTCCCGCAATCGTTTTTTTGGCACCGGATTGAATTTTCTTCCTTCGTGAGGCGTTACTAATCATTAACCCAAGTAAGTGTTTGGGATGCTATATTTGTATCAATTTTTAAGGTGGATGAGATGAATAGTATTCAATTTCGACGAAGCGGTTGATGACTCTAAACATAAATTCATATGTCTTCTTCAGTTGGAGAAATGCAGTTGCCCTAAGCAGCGAAAGCATTAGCATATAGGAATTTGAAAACATGCATAATATATCCGGTTACTTCAGTGTACGTTGTGTTTGAAAGTTCTGATATGAGAACGTCCTATGTAATAATAGAAATAGCAGATGCAATATGAATATAAATATGAAATTGCTGGACAGAGGCATCATTTTTCCAGTCAACGTAATTCTGGTTTCAACCGTGGAATGACAAGGAATCGTGTTGTCCTGATGGACCTAGTGTGCATTTCTTGGTTCCGACTTTTGATGTTGGAAGATTTGCTTTGAAAGTTGTTACCGGGCCAGATTTATGTCCGTTGTCGACTGCATTTCGTCGAAGTGTCCTTGGGTAGAGAACCCGAGTTGTGTTCAATCGTTAGTAGGTATTCGACTCTATGAATGTCCAGTGGACTGCGTACCGCAGCGGTAGGTGGACGCATATCAAATATCTGACTGAGAAGTATGAGCTGATGTATCTTTGGCTCTTTGAGCATTAGGCGATTCAGCCTCTGACATGAATTGCACACACGTATTTGCAACACCGAAACACATTAGCCTTAATTAGTTAAAATAAAATAGAACCCATAATTGAATAGTATTTGCTGAATACGTGAATTCCTAGCAAACCGCAGAGTACCATATTCAAAAGATCGCAAGACCAGATGATACAGATCGAAACCGAACCAGTCGCAGTGTCCTATGAAATCGTGAAAACTTGGCCAGATAACATTTGGAATCATGAGGACACGGGCAATATAAAACCATCATCGAATACCGGTCTAACGTATTCCATAGCTAATATAATTAGTCAACAATCGTGTGAAGGAATTTTCGCTTATCGATTATGCCATAGAACAAGGTATATCGTGCTGTGAATACATTAGGCATCTTGTAACAGAACTGAACATGCTCAGTAATGAAGACAAATTTTCAACACCAGAATAAAGATATGTGGTTTGAAAGCAAAATGCACAGGAACCTGTGATATGATCATGACAAATTAATGAATTATATCATATGTTGATGAAACTTCAAATAGTGGCGTACGATCTAATGTGCAAATGCTTTTGTGAGTACACAATAAACAGTACACTCCGCTATTTATAAGACCACTCGGGTTCTCCGCTTACCAACACGTTAGTACTGAACAATTCTAACTATTTGGCTGGGCAGCGGTTGATCGAGATATGCAGCACCTGTGAACCCTATAAAGAGAGGAACTCCAGTGGAGCGCTTCTTGAGTGTAAAGCTGACCGGATGATGTGACGTTTGTGCTTGAAAGACATTGGAGAGTAGTTGGTTAAGCACAGAAAACGCCACTAACCAATTGGTTTCCATGTAGTTTCGAGGTTGATATTGAAAACTTGGGATTACGAATTGGCGTAATATAAATTCAGCTTGTCCGATCGACCACCTGCTCCGCACCAAGATTTTAGATGCGAAAAACACTGGACCAGGCTCTTTAAAACGACGTCCGTTTAGCATATATTTCTGTTTATAGAAAAGTGGAACATTATCCTTGGTACATTCCTCTCAAAATGGTGACACACGTAGGTTTAGTCGTCTCCTCTATCAAACCATTATCGCCCGTGTTGAACATGCATGAAATTTGCAAGGCATGTTGTTTGTCATGAGTGAGTTGTCGGAGTTGAATGCTGCATGATGAAGACGATGAGAGATGACATGTTATGATGGCCGTCTAATCACTATTTTTCGTACTCGTTAAGAACGACGACCGCTGCATCGTTGGTTACTGAACAGGCTGTCTGTCTGACCGAGCACACCATGATTTAACGTCTTCCTTCTCAATGGTTAGAGTAAGAGTATTGAAGTTCCATTGAACTCTTTTCTGCCGCATTTGATTGCGATTCACGCTAGCAAGCAGGATTTCACTTTGGTTGAATTTTTGTATTATGCGCCGATAATGTTTCATTCCTAGCCAATTATCGACAGTATCCCTTAAGCTGCACAATAATGGATCCAGTGCTAAAAACGAGACAGTTTTAATGTATAGTACCCCTTTAGAAAAAATGCACAGAGACATCCGAATTAGCACTGGAGGTATTCCTTGCGAAATTGGGGAAGCAGTTGTAAAAATATTGAATCGAAATTTGTCATACCAAATCCGACACAAAATGGTCAAGCCGCGCCAAGTACTTCCATTTCACCAGTGTTAATTGAGTGGGAAAATACAGTGCGGTTTTATTTCTATGTTGACCGTTAGCAAGTAAGTTCATTCGGCTCAGACGTGTGGAGAAAACATGAGAAACTTGAATCCTTCTTTTCATTTCTTCCAAGTTTGCTGATTTATTGTTCATTTGCACCTGAAGTCACATGCAATTCTAGTTTTCTGAAGCAAATGGTCTTCATAAGAGATCGTAAAACCCCGATGTGGAGTTCAAAAACCTATTTAAATTTGATGCCCGGAAACGAGTAGTTTCGTGCGTCACCGGTCAAGGTAACGCTCCGCATGCAGTATCACCAGATATAATCAATTTGCTAAACTGTTATGGTCTACCAAAGAACGCATTTTTAATATCCCTATTTTCATTGTCTTACAAAATATTGCCGTGAAAAAGCCGGATATGCTTAATATTACTGTTTAGCTTCTTAGGAATCACACCCTATTTGTCTAAGTCTGTTTGGAAAATGCATGGTAGATGAATACCGTTGTTCGATCCTCGTTAGATTGACAATAGAATTATGCGGCTGCGATCACACAACTTCCATGCGTACAATATGATACTTGTGATTTTTCTTTTAAGAAAGGAAAGAAGTGCAGCTAGTAAATATAAGATGGTTGTGCCACTCTTTCCACTGTCTAATTTTAAAGGAATGAAGTTGAGGTCGAGCTAACTGCTACCAATGACTAACCCAGAACCGTGAGAAAAGCCCAAATAAAACAGATTCCTTTTGAAAATGTTTGCTGCAATTTCAGATATTCCATAATAAAAACGTCAACATCTGCTGTACTACTATGTTACAGTTTTTGTTAAAACGATACCAAACCACATTTGCCTTTCTGTGCGGCCTCTGTTTGGTAACACCCGAAACTTCGTGCAGAACACGTGCCCGAGAGCAACTGTGGATATATTGCAGATTTCATGCCCATCATTGTACACTGCATTTACCAAACCGGAATAGACTCATTCGTTGAATGCTAACTCACCAAATTATCTGAGATAGCTTTGAAAATTCCCGAACTCCCAGAATCTTATTCTGAGGTTCGTTGTATCACATGTGTTAATTCTTCGTGAATACGCATTACGTTCATCGACGATTTCAGCTGGTAACTCTGTGTCTCATCCCCTCGAAGCTCTGGGAGCTCAAAGTCTTGGTCACTCCGGTTTGTGGCACGATTCAACCAGTGACGCACGGTTCGCTGTCATTATCACTAAACAGCGAAGCTTTTCCAGTTACTTACAAATACTTTTGGACAAGTTCTCGAAGTAGCACTGCATAATCTCCAATGTCATTTGCGATGAGAAATTTGTGGCCGTTTGTACATGATATATATTTGTTTCCCTTTGGTGTCGTCTATAGGTTTGATTTTCTTTAAAACTATCGTTATATTTCATCCAACATATCTATGACGAGTTACAATTTTTTGTACCTATTCAGAAATATCTTTTGGACTTCAATAAGGTGAAGCTAAAGTTGAAAAGTTCTGAATCTCTTCCAGTTGGCAATAGGTGCATTGTACTCTGAACTTTGGAATGTTCACAGCATCTACTGTGGAAATGTCATATTCAAAATACTCGTTTCTGCTAACTGTAGTCGATAGCTATATCGAAGCCAAATATAAATACGTACCATAAATCTAGCACAGCTCAATAGGCATTCCATCCAACTGTCTTAGTGAGCCACAGATGGTACGCGATCCGATGTTTTCTATTCAATGCTGCACTGAACTGCACATCAGGGATTCCACCTAAAACAAATCCGATATGAGATTTTGATGTTTGCACGGTACTATGTTGCAAGGGTGAATTTGTTTGGGTTATAAAAGAAAATGTCAGCGTGTAACCGTATGCGCGGTGCATATTGGACAAAATATTTTCCGGTGTGAAAGTTTGAACGCAGATCCTTCACGATCGTTACCATCTTAACCGGACTGTGTGTGAAAAATGAGGCTTTGTAATTAGGATTGCAGTCACTACACGCAAGAATCAGCTTGTGTTGAAAGACTGTATACATGTGGATGGCAAAATGCAGGTCATTATAAAGTGGATGGATAGAATCCGTAAGAGCGTCCTTGGAAAATCTTTTCACAAACTGTGATGTGCACATGATATCTTCTGTCAATAGATAAGTGAGTATGAATAGTAAACACACGGATAATGGGAGACGAACCTTGAAAACGTAGGTCAACCAATGATGTCATCAACATAAGTAGGGATTCGAGCGAATGGATCACTAAAGTAGGCAGTGATAGGAAATCGCGCAAGAATGCCTCGCTGAAGAACGTCGAAGTTTTAAAATACGACACGGGATAATTCGTAAGCAAATTTAATTCGATCGGTTATGCCGGAATAGGTATCCGCCGATCATAACAGTATAGAAACGAGGCATCTAGACGACTGACAATAACTGAATGAGAGCGAATGGGAAACCAAGTAGAAGGCAGAAAACTATGAAAATGTACCACCACTTGTTTTTGCGGGAATGACTAAACCGTTCAAATCAATGACAGAATGAAGTGGTTGCATCCACAGTACACCCGCAAATGTTATATGGAAAGGGGAATATGTCATAAGGGCTGACATAAGAGAAACACAAATGATTGAGAAAAGCACATTTGGTTAATTTGAGTGCAGACCAGTTAATAGAAATGGATGAAACATCAAATTTCGCGTTTTTTTAGCTGTAATATTGTGGGCCTGCATTTGGTCTAGGTGAGACAGTTATTCTCCTGAAAATCGTCTGTTCTATGGCCAACTCGCAAATCGCACTACGGTATGAGTCATTTCTTCTTGCCCTTGCAACACCCACGTGGCCGAGCAAGACTAAAAATGATCGTCCTTGTCACACATCCCGGAGCCGTACATTGTTCGTGATGCATTCAATCATTATTTATGAAATCTAGTAGAATAAAAAATTCCGTCGTATTTGATAAGTGTCCCAGACGAATTAGTCCATATATGAAACACCATTAAGGAGCGATCGAGCTCGGATACTGATGGGGTTCGGCCTCAAAAATCACATGCTCTTCGTATGGTGAATGAATTAAAAGCTTTGCAGAAAATATTCACTCCAAAAATAATCAAGAACTTGTCAGCATGATGCATCCTAACGCGTCATGAACGAGTTGAACTGTTGGAGCAGAAGGAAGACATCCTCCACATGACTAGTCACAATCTTAGTGAAAAACGTTTCAATCAGTCGTGAGACATATAGAAACCTTGTGGTTAAAACTTTCAAAATCCCCCCGGAAATGTTGACTGCATTTGTACTCATACGATTCAAGAGAATGTGACCAACACACGAATTATTTATTACCGTGCGATAAGAAAACGAATTACAGCGAAATTCTGGGAAAGAGAAGACAAAACGCGTTCAAATGGCCATCAAATGTTAGCATTAGAATCTGCATTGGGCGGAAGGCAGACAGGTTTTCCAACTCGAATTAACTCAGCTGATGACTGACGATGCTGTCGTCCCTCGGATGATGATGAGGAAAGTGTTGCTACATCAAACCACAGCACACCTCGAGGCCGAAAAATATGGAATTAGCAACTTACAATTTAAACGACCATAGAGACAAGCCGACAGGTTTTGGTTCCGATGAAATGGCGCTGATGCCGTTCAGCGTGGGGGAGTCATAGCAATAGACTCAAAGAAGTAGAGAGAACATTAGCTTGTTTAAAAATTTACGTTCCAGCGGGAGCAGATAAAACGGGACTAGTACAGTTGCCCCATCGATGTCGTGGCTAATACATTTAAGTGATGGATGAATGATAAAACGAAATCGGTAGAGGACCGGAACGCCTGCTTCCAGCTGAGAACTGGCGACAACAAAATCACCCAAAGTGGTTGATTTGAAAATGCCAGTTGCCCTGGTTTGCAATAGACATGACACATTTTCGTTTAAATGATGAAACTTAAATGGACAATTAAATTTGTTTGTCTGTGAACCGTGTGTACTTCAAATTTGAGTATTCATATTATTGCGAACGGAAACGGCACCATTCTTGAAGTGATACTAACTTTACCTTGACGTATATTACATATAACTGTTTTCATCCTGCCGCAGATTACTGATGTAATTCATACATCAATCCACTCTCAGTTATTTTCTAGATGTAATATTTTGCATAGAATAACGGCGACAAATGGACGCGTGTATGTTTTGGCTAGAGGTCTACTGGTGCCTCTGAATATTATTCAATATATCGCAAGGATTTGGCTTTGATAAAACAAATACCGCGTATCGGTAATTCTGACAGTGTATGGGAGTTCGGTTATGATGTTCGTTGCCTTGATCTACATGAGCTGGTTACACAGGCTCCTTCCCGATATACTGAATGTAATTCAATTTCTGTCAGCTTCATGGTCATCTGAGCGGACAAACCCCAGTTGCCTCCAATTATCTTTGCAACACGCGTGGTGGAACAACTGATGTGTATTGCTGATGCCCGATGGAAGCAGTGAAACATCTTCGTGTTTCTCACTCGAAAGCTATCGCAACCATTCGATGGTCATGTACCTAATTTGACAATGATTCTTATCTCTTTAAATTGCTGTAAACTTTCAACTGCAAAAATAATGAGATTACGGATTTATACGCAGGTTTGACTTTCTCACTGGTGCAACCGAAATTGGCAGGAGCCTAAACTGATAGGTTTTCGATTGTTTCCCTTGGTGACATACCTTGGAAAAGTAACCATAAAGCAATCTTTCACTCCATTTTTCTCGTTGACTGTACGTTTTCATAAAACTGATGTGCAAGGCACATGATGAATTTGGTGTACGGTACATCACCCATCGATTGCGAGGTCACAATTCTGAAAAGTCGGTGTGCAATGCAGTAATGATCTGCAATAATAACCGAAGTAAAATATGATCTAAAACCACAACGTGCCCTGCTTTGCAGCTATAATAAATAAACTTCTGATTATTGAATGTGGTAAGTTTCCCGCAGCCGCACAATTTTCCTCTTCATCTAGGCTGTCCCTTTGACCGTTTGTTTCCTTAAAATTGCATTCAGACAAACCCTCTTGTTATTTTACGGCTTTTAATTGAAAAGTACTCCTCTGGCATTTCCGGATAACGTGTAATTCATTTTGACCAACTTGCATTTATTCAGTCCTGCACATTAGATTTCGTACCAGTGCATTGTGATGATTTGCACTCACAAAAGTGTTCATTGTGTAATTGTCTACACCCTAATGGTAGAGTGCTTGAACAAGGCAAACTCAAAATAAATTGTAGGTGGAGATCGTAGAGGCCATTGAAATGGTCCAGATTGTTAAATCCATCTTCCCACAAAATGCGAGCCAATGGATGGGGATGAGTCACCACAAAAAGCATAACCAACAGACGTTTAAATCCTAACTTATCGCTCGCCGCATTTACAAGCACACCAATTTCGAGAGCTGCGTTATCGATAGCTTTTCCGAGACATTCATTTCTCTACTTAGAACACTCACAACTGAGATCCCAGAAGAATTAGCTTTAGGTAATTAATTTGAGGGACAGCTCACCGCACTAACTGATAGGCCGAACAATATTTGCAGGAAACAAGATATAACTCCAAGCGCTTTATTTAACTGGTAATCATTTCAGCCGTTTTAAATTAACATACACAAGCCTAATTTGATGTGAACAACCCTAGAGAAAAAAAGGTGAAAACACAAGTTGGCGAACAAGCTCGTTTTCAGTGATTCGTACTCATGCCATTACATCACTATATATATCTTGGCAAAATATTTTCACTATAGGAAGGATTGGATTTGTCATTTACAAATATGGGTTGGGAAGGGATTTGTGGTGTTAATTGTTTTGTTGTCTAGGATTTGTATTGGGACGGGGGGTGGGCCAAGGGAGTTGAGCGCAACCACAAATTGTTTTTGAGAACAAAGTGGAGGATTGTGAAGACGGATTGCGACAGCTTCCGCAGTGCTCAAGAGGCGACACTTTGCCAACCTGGATTGTTGACCTCTGACCTTATACAGGGTCCGGAAAGCTTGCGTCACATTCACGGTGTGGTTAGTCTGTGCTAGATGTGAAACCACTGCGCTATTAAGTGACTTAATTGTTCCAGTGCCTAACCATGCCGGGTGATGCTCACGGATGCGTTCAGACAAGCGCCTGGTCGTGCGGCCGATGTACATTGTCCCGCAGGAACATGTGAGTGAATAGATACAAAACGAGGCTGCAGAATCAAGGACTTTGTCTTTCAACCATAATGACACTACGGGGCGGGATTTGAACAGGATACGAAGCTTGGCTGCTTAGAATGTCTTATTGATAGCACTAGTCAGTCTTCGTCGTGCTATTTCTGCTAGCGTGTCACCTTTGAACGGCAGAGATATGTATACCGGCTTTCTCTCCACCGTCGCCCTCCTAGGAACTTCCTGTTCTGTCCCCGACATCTTGTCGATTAATCTAATTGGGAAACCATTCTCAGTGAATACTCTTCTGACCGTCTGCAGTTCAGCTTCAAGAGTATCTTCTGTGCATATTCTTTTTGTCCTGGCAATCAGACATCTAATTAAGTTCCTCTTCACATTAAGAGGTACAAAGCCCATTCCATGTGGCTTTCCTGTGTACTGATCGCCGAATTGAGCCGTCTTCTCGACGACTTAGTCGTACATCCAAGAAAGCTATTTCACTGTTCAGCTCCATCTCTGTTGTGAATTTCAAATTTGCGTGAGCCGAGTTGAACACATTCAACAGTTGTTTAGTTTTCGTCGAGGGGTTGAGTACACAGAAGATGTCATCCACATAACGCTTGTATAGGTAGAGCGATTGTATTGACGACTCGAGTGGTCCACGTTCCAGCTTTGCCATGAAAATGTCAGCTAGTAGCGGACCGAGTGGGGATCCCATCGCTACGCCGTCCTTTTGACGGTAAATTTGATTATTGAATTTAAATTGGACGTTGTAGGTACAAAAGAACAATAGTTGTTTCAAGTCTGCTATCGGAAGACTNTTTTCAGTGATTCGTACTCATGCCATTACATCACTATATATATCTTGGCAAAATATTTTCACTATAGGAAGGATTGGATTTGTCATTTACAAATATGGGTTGGGAAGGGATTTGTGGTGTTAATTGTTTTGTTGTCTAGGATTTGTATTGGGACGGGGGGTGGGCCAAGGGAGTTGAGCGCAACCACAAATTGTTTTTGAGAACAAAGTGGAGGATTGTGAAGACGGATTGCGACAGCTTCCGCAGTGCTCAAGAGGCGACACTTTGCCAACCTGGATTGTTGACCTCTGACCTTATACAGGGTCCGGAAAGCTTGCGTCACATTCACGGTGTGGTTAGTCTGTGCTAGATGTGAAACCACTGCGCTATTAAGTGACTTAATTGTTCCAGTGCCTAACCATGCCGGGTGATGCTCACGGATGCGTTCAGACAAGCGCCTGGTCGTGCGGCCGATGTACATTGTCCCGCAGGAACATGTGAGTGAATAGATACAAAACGAGGCTGCAGAATCAAGGACTTTGTCTTTCAACCATAATGACACTACGGGGCGGGATTTGAACAGGATACGAAGCTTGGCTGCTTAGAATGTCTTATTGATAGCACTAGTCAGTCTTCGTCGTGCTATTTCTGCTAGCGTGTCACCTTTGAACGGCAGAGATATGTATACCGGCTTTCTCTCCACCGTCGCCCTCCTAGGAACTTCCTGTTCTGTCCCCGACATCTTGTCGATTAATCTAATTGGGAAACCATTCTCAGTGAATACTCTTCTGACCGTCTGCAGTTCAGCTTCAAGAGTATCTTCTGTGCATATTCTTTTTGTCCTGGCAATCAGACATCTAATTAAGTTCCTCTTCACATTAAGAGGTACAAAGCCCATTCCATGTGGCTTTCCTGTGTACTGATCGCCGAATTGAGCCGTCTTCTCGACGACTTAGTCGTACATCCAAGAAAGCTATTTCACTGTTCAGCTCCATCTCTGTTGTGAATTTCAAATTTGCGTGAGCCGAGTTGAACACATTCAACAGTTGTTTAGTTTTCGTCGAGGGGTTGAGTACACAGAAGATGTCATCCACATAACGCTTGTATAGGTAGAGCGATTGTATTGACGACTCGAGTGGTCCACGTTCCAGCTTTGCCATGAAAATGTCGGCTAGTAGCGGACCGAGTGGGGATCCCATCGCTACGCCGTCCTTTTGAAGGTAAATTTGATTATTGAATTTAAATTGGACGTTGTAGGTACAACAGAACAATAGTTGTTTCAAGTCTGCTATCGGAAGACTCGTCTCTAAGCCATTACTCTCGATGTAGTCACAGAGGTATTCGATTGTCTCCGTGATCGGTACGTTGGTAAAAAGGGCGGTGACGTCTAAAGAAAGCATCCTTCGTCCCTTCATATTTAGTTCTTTTACGGAATTGATAAGCTCAAATGTGTCTTTGAGACTATGTTTTGCTAACTTCTGTCTAACGGGTTCCAGTAACCTAGCTAACCATTTTGCCACAGCATGGTACGGCGAATTGCACATGTCGAGAATAGGCCTCATAGGTAGTCCATTTTTATGTAATTTGGGTAGGCCGTACAATCTCGGAATAGTAGTTCCCGTAGGCCGAATTTGTTCGAATGTCGTCGAATCTATGATATCCCTTTGTCTTAGTCGTCTCAAGATACTAGACAACGATTTTTCTATCTGATGCGTCTTATTATTCAAAGGTATTCAACGGCACTTTTCCCGGACACAGGAACACGAAAACTTTATACAAATTACTATATCGGTGACAAGAATGGGTGCCTGCCTGCTTCTCCCAACCACGTTGGATGACTTCACTAATTGCTGGGAAGATCCTAAACAGCCTCATTCACAACACGTGATTATGTGACAGAAAAGTAATATATTTTACGGCAACTACAAACCCCATGGTTTTGTTGGTTTGGTTGATCAAGAGACATTCAAGGAATTTCAAGCGACTCAGTAGATCAATCTCTCCCACTCTTCTTTCAGAATTTTCCCACGCTGCCGTCCAACTTCGTTCGGTATAGCCCTAGTGGGTTGTCGTTTCTCGCTGTTCTCCGACACTGCTTGGTTTTACAGGTAAAGGCAAAGTAGGTTTAGACTGGTCATTTATTATGGAACTGTTTAATCTATGGTAGGAACCGCAATCGATTTTGTAGGGCTATTTTTGAACATTAGGCGGCTCTGTTGTTCACCCGAATCGCGGCGTTGCTACTTTCTAACTACGTTTCCCATTGAGCGATCTTTACAGTACTGGACTTCTCATATTCGATTTGTCCTGGCGGATAGACGTTGGGCACTTGAAAGCCGACCATTATCACATGCATCTATCTTTTAATATTCCTGATATGTACGCTAGGATAGCAAGTACCTCCTTGCAGTACTTTTCAACACATGGGCGTTTCCGCTGTTTCACCTGATTTTTGAGCAATCTAAGGAAGACCACCCTCTGTCAGGGAGTGTTTCTCCCGCTAGAATTGGTGTCACGTTCGCATTTGTAATTCTCTTATCCACTAGTTTCAAACAGGAAAACAGAATGAAATTGAAAATACTAAATTCATCCACAATCCCCACCAACCTACGTAAGCCAGGACTCACGTTGGTGCTCGTAGTATTTCGGTTCTGGGCATCCAACGAAACGAATGCAATGCACTCTGGTTGCTATGGCAAACGCTATGAAATGGAAGGCGCCGATTAGCCTGCACAAATCTAGTGGAAATTTTAGCATGCCCATAAGAAAATTCACATCGTAAATGGGATGCTTTCGGACAAATCCACTAAACATGAAGTGGAAAGCAGAACTTAAAATAATATCACATGAAAACTCAGGGATTAAAAATGTTGGTGGCTTTAGGGAAGACCAGCGGAAGATCTTCTCAGAGTCTTGTCTCCCAGACACTGCAGAACGTATTATCACTTAGCGCTGATTAAAACAAACGTATTTTCAATCTAAATGGGAAATAGTTCAAATCGAAACTTCTAACTGGTTAGCAATGCGTAACACAAAGTTTTTGGTTCTGAGCACTACCAGCAAACAAAGTTTCATGCACTATGCAAAATGATACGTGCTCGAATTTGTCAGTTCCAACAGATGATGAAACCTTTTCACTCTGGGTCAGTCACAAAATCGATAAGCAACTAGTCAGTTGCGTTAATGCAAATCACGATCTCGGAATATTCATGTTCACGGATTAGTTGAGCAGACGTCATATTTCGAAATATGTGCCAAAATGGACATTTGGTGTAAACTCTTATTATTTTGATGTTTAATTTGTGGCTGCAAACTAATCGTAAAATCGGTTAGATTTGCTTACGTCTTCGTCCAAATTGACATCAGAAGCGCTGTCACCTCATCGGTGAACAAAATGTCATGGAAAAACGACATATTTCTTTGCGACACCGAAATGTGTACTTGTTGTTTATGATCCACGTGAGTTTTGAGACGATAAAAATGAACCTCGAATGTACATGTAATGTCTATGGATAAGCTGTGAATCAGCCTTTGACATCTACCAAAGGGAATGCTGGTCATTTGACTTGCACAACAGGGGTCGTGGGCAAACATTTCGTATCATAAACTTCCAACTTGAATTTCGGGGTGTGAATCATCCAACCGTCGATCAACTTCAACAATCTGCTTCCGCCAGGTAGCTGCAGCCTATTTTCTGAAAGCAAAGGTTGTCTGTTTCATCACTGGTTGACTTATAGGATAGAAGACGGAATAAACCGATTTTGAAATAGAAGGATTGGCATTTAGGATTTAGTATTCTTGTAGCTGATTGCTTGCAAAATTGTGCATTGGAAAAAATGAAAAATGTGAATGTTCTCTCGGTCGGAGACATGTTACATTTGGATCACTTCATAGCTAGTCTAATTTATTACAGGTGAAGTTTGTACTATAATTTGCTAGGAGAAATAGCTGTCGTGTCTATTTTGGTCACGGAAACTGATTTCGCTATGATTTGTGTTCCTATCAAAAAATCACGGAGTATTTGTGCACTTGTGCATTTGTGCCCATACACCAGTGTCGTTTATACAAATATGATATTTCTATCAGATTGCTCTAAATTAGAAAATCTAGCAAAGTTATCCAAGACCATTGGAGTGAGACGGATTTCAGTTGCACTTCGATTTATGAAGAGCTATTTTGAACTTGTGACCATTATTTCTATTCGAAAACTTTGATGATCTTTAGGAAGCAGAAACAAGTTTGCCCGACAGAATGAATTTTTGAAGGTAAACTGTGGTCAGGAATTGCTGTTTGGTTTGCATTTTTTTAATGTTGCTTGGAAGAGCAAGTTTAGAATTCGTTCGACAAATAATCTGCACAGAGGTCCGAGACTGGTTTTGACAGTAAGGTTCTGTCATCGCAGTTTGTCTTCCGAACGATGGTTCCACATGTGACAAGACAAAATGTTGTCCTATTCTGCCCTCGGATAGTAGCTATTACATAAAACGGAATATCCAAAACAATCGCTTGCATGGATTTTTAAGTGCTTCACTGAATACATGTGGCCCACGTTGATAGACAAAGTGGCCAACTAACACCCAAACAAAATTTCCACTATTATTCCACATTTCTTTCACTTATACTAGGACTGCCGCAGGTTCAGGTAACCAAATATGCAACTTGTATGGTGTAACCATGATCAGTTTGCAATAACTGGTAACCATTTCAGTGTTTCCTATTGAGTAATTTTGGTCCATGTGTTCACAGTGTATCGTTGTTCTTCTTTGAGCGTTAGCTGCAATGAAAATTTGGGTGAAGTTTGTGCCACTCAAGCATTTAAGTCACCGTAGGCAATGAGTCGAACTCTCCATATTTTGGTGCCCCCTCGGAAAACGTGGGAGTGAATTGCGTCGTTTTCCAAATTGTAATCGTGCAAGGAAAACTACTTGGCACTAATGTAGCTCATTTCCTAAAGTATACAGCTCTTATTTTAGTTTCAACACGACGATGTGCTTACTCAGTAGTGCAGGTTTACAATGTAAAAGCAGTAATGCATGAATCCCAGTTTGCAGGCAATTGGCGAATGGACTGATAATGAAGATTGTGTATTTCGCTTCCCTCTTAGAAACATCACATTTGCGGATTTTTAAACGCCGACGAAATATTAAAACATGTCTCTGATAATAAGCTGCAGATTATCGTTCCGAGAATTCAATACGGAATGTGAGCGGTTCATGTACACTTTCGTCCTACAGCATATCAGGTAGCATGGTCTCAGCCGTCGGATAACGCTTGACAAATAATTTTTCACTATCGAAACTGTCCAGTTGGGTCCTCGTGCGATTCTGTGTGTTGGGTTATTGTAAAACTCGGTAAAAGGAACACACATTTGTCATTTCCCAGTTCGGAGTAGAAACAAATATGAAATGCTAGAGATCTCTATGACGTATTTCAACTCCAAGCCCACTTGATTTATTGAGTAGTCTCAGTTAATAAGCCGTGCATGTCATGATGCAATCAAACAAACATGGGAACTGAATTTGGTAGATAAGATATGCACAATACATAGAGCCAGAAATACTTCAAGAATCATCCCTAGTCACACATCGCGATTCCAGCAGACACAACCTTCACAGAATTGCAAACAAGTATCCTTTAGTGAACTGAAGTAAAGATGCAAGTCTAGCCGATAGATGTTTCATTCGGTAACGATGTCGGTGTGGTAACAAGTTGAGAATAAGTCGAGATTATGGATTCTTTGGACATTAGAATAGAGGTTGAGTATGAAACTGTAAGCATTCGGGCAATAATCTGGTTTGGTTCAACTGAAGCCTTCAGGGGCGGCATGTCGATTTGGTGAGTTCGGGGAGAATCAGTGCACTGTTTGTGGTCGGACAATCATGATCAGCGGGAAGTAATTTACCATGTCTGGGATCGAATTTTATTTGATAAAATGCTGCATATAAATGAAGGCAGAGTCTGCTCCCAAGATGTGCATAGTTGATTGTTGTTCCTTTACTGATTTCCGTACTCGGTACTCAAAACTAGATCAGCTATGTGGACTCATGTTATTAACAAATCGCAAGGCAATACACGGATTTGCTAACTCGTTCATCAGATATGTAACCGAAAGTAGGCCTGTAAAATAATAACAAATGTTTGTTAATGATATCGTACAATATGTGCACTTGGCCACTCAATCTGCCGCAGATAGACGGTCAGCCCATGACTCTACTAAAATGCAAATAAAACCCCATTTGTAGTGTAAGTGCAGACACTTGACAAGCGTCGGACGGTAAATTTGAAAGTACACAGCAAAATCACGTTGGTGAGTCCGGTAGTAAGCCCAAGACGCACATGTTCGTAGTTTGGTTTGTCGGAAAAGGCCGAAGTGTTAAATGTCTTTCGGTGCAGGTTGCTTGGTAAAACGACCGGTTGGGGAAGCAGCAACATGCATTGTTTTTTCTATGTGATCAGAAACCTTGATTTATTTCCCCGTCTTCGCCTAGTACGTCTCTGTTCGATTACTGAAGAATATCCAATTGCAAAATGTAATATCAATTAACTCAGGGTGTTATGAAAATAATAAACTATAGGTTATTTCGAACGATGCTTTCTGGTTTTGTGGAGCGTAACTTCCACGTAAACTTGAGCGACATGTTGAGCATCTATCCATCCATTATACCTTAAACATGAGACACTGGGATAAAGTCTAAATGTGGTATGTTGCTCGCAACCGATCAGTTTATAAGCAGTCTTATGTGGCCTTTTATCAAGCAGCTCTTTATTGTCATTTGAAATCGGCAAAGTTAGTACGAGGTGTAATGCTTAAATATATTATGGAGATATTTACTCTAATTACAAATAATCTGATTTAAATGAGGCTTGTAACATATGTGTAAGTAACTATATCGAGACTAAGTTCAATAACAAGACAAAAGTGGTCTTCCCGAAAACAGTAGACTCGAGTACCTCCTCAAATGTTAGTTGATGGATGTGTATAATCTGCTATTTCAATCACTCTGGACTCTGGATCAGAGTTTTGTGTTCGTCTATTTTCTTTGTATCGGTGACACCAATCGTACTTTACTTTACCAATAAAATGCACAATTAAGAATTGCAAACTTCAATTTTCTTGTTCCAAAACCTTTCAAAATGAATTACATTCCTCCAGATCTTTCCGTCCACATAGGTCACTACTCATCAGATACGAGTCCGACGTTTGAAGTGCCAGGAAAACGAAATCTAACTTCGGTCATTTGATTTTGGTGAAATGCCGATAACATTCAGGCATTGTTACGACGGAGTAGATCGGACGATATCCAATAATTTCAGAGGGAAATGCTAAGTCGTATATGCTTGTTTATCTATTGTCTCATACTGGGGTTGGGTCTGTAGACCATCTGCAGTACAACCTCAATGAGAGAGTTTTCATCACTTGAACTGGGTTTTACCGTTATGTGATGGGTAATCCCAGTCACCATACCATTTCTTGGTCTGCTTAAATCAGTAAAATAAGTTGCAGATATCACCAGTTTTAATGACCCATTCATTATTGCTTCCCATTAAACATGGTTGAACTTGATACGCAAAGTACTGTCTTACGGCAGCTACACACTATTATTTTGGTAGTCACCTTGACCAAATGGGTACTATCATTGTTCATTGCTTTCAAATGCTACGTGCCTACGCAAGTGCATGTGCCATTCCAACACCGGTTAATTACTATTGCTTCATTTGGATTTCATTTTTATCAAGGAACCTTTACTAGGTGAAGAGCTCTGTTAGTTCTACACTATTCTGATTTTCAGTTACTGAAGGCGCGATTAAGTGCAATAGCTGACTAAGCAATGTTACTGTGGAGACCGTGGCAATTCAATTAGCATTCCATAATTTTGGACGTATTCACGCATAATTTGTATACTGAGTTCTGCGCATGTTTGATTTTATCATTGCAATTAGTTTGTAATTCGATCAGCGGTATGATCTTATAATGCATTTCGAGTTTTAGTTCCCATTATTCATTCTAAAGAAATATCCTGCATTACCATGCAGTATCAGTTTTGCACGATGAGGAGGAGATAACGTTGTGCCACACGGCGCGATTCGCTTATTTCGAAGAATGTGGATATATAAATATATACATGTATAGGCATATGGAGAAACATGCATTGACGGCTTGGATAGGGGAACATTGCAAACCCTGGGGGTTAAGCAGGAAAACATGGGTCACGCGGATATGAACAATTGAATAGACATAGTCGGTATTCAAAACTCCGATCCGTCAATTCTCCTTACTTTAGCTGTTTTTGACTTCAAGCCGTTTGTCGTTCACCGGATAGAACGTGGAGCGTACCACCGTCGGGTCACGGGTGCTACATCGAACACTGTGTATAATGTCCACGCGCGAGCGGTCCCGAAAGTGAATACTAAAGCAAATGAATTCACAATATACACAAATCGATTGCCCTCTAGCCTTTGCGTTCGTTTCCGTTATCCCATAGGTGTCCAGAAGAAAGACAATTTGACGGCATATTTTGGCCAGAAAAAAGTATTTTCATGTTGATAATTATCCGCAATGATTCTCTTCGCAAATTGCGAACTGTAGCCTGGAGAAGTGTCGCATCACCATCACCAGTGGATGAGTCGTTTGCCAACGTAATGTTTTTCCGTTTACGGAGTAAGAGAAAGATCTTTTATTTAAAAATCATGACGAGAAGAGCCGGAATATGGTAGGATACGGTAAAGACGAAGATCGAGTAAATTCACATGTACAGTTGAAATGCTTCAATGCCAAATTGGCCAAAATTTTGATTGAAATAAGATTCAAATTGACTGGTTGCAGAGATCGCTATTGCAACACCATATGCTCCCGTAGCTAAAGTGACCCAATAAAATTTAGAGTCACCGTGATAAATGCGAAACCAAACAACCGACTACAATCAACTAAATGCTGACAGGACTACATTGGTTACACCGGCGCTATTTTATGAAATGTGGGGATGCAGATTTATCCATCACTATATGAATGCATTTCCGGCTGATATTTCGGATGAAAGGTTTGTTTGATGTGATCCAGTACAATGCCAATATTGTGCATCCTATTTTGTCCTACAAAAAATGAGGAGGAAAGAAAAGATGTGACGGGAAAACTGACTTTCGCATGAACAGTTACAATGAACGCGTGCACAATTTCCATGAGTCTCAATCCTATCGCAATCCAAGTGGCTACATCCTTCTGAAAGATCAACTAAACAGTCCCCATATTTGCTAATTTTTGACTCATTGGGCTCGGATGGGCCTGTAGAATATGACCAAGCCTTGCTCACAACTTCGCTTAAAATATCCCACTTATCTAACCTCCTTTGGTGATAGGGTGAAATTGATTACCCGTAAACCATCGGTTATTTTCCCTACTAGACAGGTAACGAGTAAATATTGGGAAAACAGTTAATTGCAGATTTTGTTAAATCTGTCCTGATACACAAGCCTATCACAGAAGTAGGATACCGAGTTCACCAAAAGCTAAATGACAGATGAAATCATGGCCATTCGGACTCCAACAAATCTCACGTCATCCGTTCAGTCTTCTACTTGAAGAGTACCAAGTTCGAATTTCATTCGCATTATAGCTCACCGTGATGCACATCTTCCATTGCTCTCAGGCTTTCCACCCTTCTGGTTAGTCGGGTACAATATTCTATGTATATCTCTCAGTAATATGAAGAATCTTACACACATTTGCTGCATCTCATTTCGAATGTGTCAAAATTTTGAGGGAAAGGCATCGTTCTTTTTTTTCTCCAGCCTGGAAACACTCATTGCGGAATTGCATCAACTCTGGTTGGTTAATTCAATTCAAGAGGACATAACACTAGGTCAATTGTTAACATTCTGGTCCACTGTGCATCAGACATTTTTGTATCCACTGAAGACGTACTTCCACTTGAGAAGTTTATGATCCACCAATCAGTATCAGGATATCTAATCAACAGTGAGTGGATTCGACTTGGGAAAATTATCGTGAACTTGTTTGGTTTGCGCTCTTCGTTTGGCCAGAATTCATCCTAGATAACATCCACAAGTTCTCATTTCACTAACAGAGAAAGTGAATAAAAATTTTTATTTGTAATATATTAACTGTGAAACATAGATCCTTGGCAATCGATTCCACTTCATCCCAACTCTAGCCTGCTTCGGCATAATGCGTATTTAGGATTTAGGTTAATATAAAGCAAGATGGTAGGCGAGGTTACCCATTCACAAGTTCGTTGATCTGATGCTGTTGCACCTAGATGGAATAGCTTAGCAGCATCATTTACTGAAGCCTTTGGAACAAAATATTATGTCACTTCATGATCCCAGCGTTTGGCGTGCTTCAGTATGGCCACCTCCTGCGCTCTATGTTTGCGGCCAAGTCCAAATAGCGATGCAGCGTCATTACTGTATCACTCGTTCAGGGTATCTCTTAGGTCAATGCGCCTACAACCGCCTGAAAACATGGACCACGATTTTCTTGGGGTATTGAACAAGACAACACTTTTGATGGGACTCTCTGAAACTGCATAAGACGAAAACGACAATAGCGAAACGATAGAGGGCCGAAATCAGTGTATCACTTATGATTCTGCCAGACACTGGCCACAACAGTGGAATGACCTTCAGTTTCTCAGACATAATGCTATGGTTTTCTCCGGCGTCCATTATCTGAAAAAAATTTTAGAAGATAATTGATGAAATCTCAGTAGTAATTTGTTTAGGTCTAGTCGTGGCGTAATCGTCTAAACCGGGTCCAGGCTGACACATGTTGTTGCCGAGTTTAGCTGTAAACTCGTCTACAATTGTCCAGATTATGTTAGTCTAACAAAGACTTACTTCCAGGGGAAAAGATTGTTTTATTATTCCAAGTGGACCGGGAGAAGTATATGTGAAACCGGTTTCTCTAAATGTTAAGGTTAATAGACTTATGTGATGTTTAGTGTGATCGTCCAGAGTCGAGAAAAAACCAGTGATGATTCCTAACAAGGATGAAACAGCTGTACAGTGCTTCCATGGTTTCTTTATGGTGAGTTGAGTGATGATATCACATGGTGAATTATTTCATGTAAACATTCAATCTCCTACTACTAAAATGTATCAGTTAGTTTAAGTCAAAACAATGAAATTTAATAATTTTTATCACTAGGACACGACGCTGAATTTTTCAGTTTTGTTCTTGGTGTTCGAAATGTAGTAGCGGGGAAAATTGTAGGAAGACTGGAATAACCATCTTGGGGACATATTCGAATGACAAATCGGGTTTGCAACTGAGACAACGCAGCCACCTTAGTTTGCTATCACAGGTGGATATTCAGTGATCATTCTAGATTTTTAACCAGAATGACTCTTAGATATTTAATAAATTCAATGCTAATAAGCATGATGTGATTAAAGATTAAAACGTCAGCGAAACACGCGCTCCAAACGTATGAATTTAGCTATAGATACACTTTTGGAGAAGCTTCCAATGACCACCAATGGACTGGATCAAAGCAAACAAAATTTACACACTTAAGGTTCTGGGCGGATTTAAGATAGACAGTGTAATTATTGAGTGCCTCTAGAGAAAGAATGATGCTTACAGAACTTGAGAGTTGCCGGCTGGTTGCTTAGAAGACAGAAATATTACCTTGTTGCATTTAGTATTTGCGCGGCTGGAACTGAGCTAAAAAAGAGGAGTAGTCAGATGGAACGAAAGCAACCTACACTTGTCATCTACTTACAGACGACTGGGTGCACAAGTTGGTTATACAATTTCTTTCACC
>LUCM01001899.1:0-10766 GCA_008360955.1 Fasciolopsis buskii | reverse complement strand
TTGCACCTAGATGGAATAGCTTAGCAGCATCATTTACTGAAGCCTTTGGAACAAAATATTATGTCACTTCATGATCCCAGCGTTTGGCGTGCTTCAGTATGGCCACCTCCTGCGCTCTATGTTTGCGGCCAAGTCCAAATAGCGATGCAGCGTCATTACTGTATCACTCGTTCAGGGTATCTCTTAGGTCAATGCGCCTACAACCGCCTGAAAACATGGACCACGATTTTCTTGGGGTATTGAACAAGACAACACTTTTGATGGGACTCTCTGAAACTGCATAAGACGAAAACGACAATAGCGAAACGATAGAGGGCCGAAATCAGTGTATCACTTATGATTCTGCCAGACACTGGCCACAACAGTGGAATGACCTTCAGTTTCTCAGACATAATGCTATGGTTTTCTCCGGCGTCCATTATCTGAAAAAAATTTTAGAAGATAATTGATGAAATCTCAGTAGTAATTTGTTTAGGTCTAGTCGTGGCGTAATCGTCTAAACCGGGTCCAGGCTGACACATGTTGTTGCCGAGTTTAGCTGTAAACTCGTCTACAATTGTCCAGATTATGTTAGTCTAACAAAGACTTACTTCCAGGGGAAAAGATTGTTTTATTATTCCAAGTGGACCGGGAGAAGTATATGTGAAACCGGTTTCTCTAAATGTTAAGGTTAATAGACTTATGTGATGTTTAGTGTGATCGTCCAGAGTCGAGAAAAAACCAGTGATGATTCCTAACAAGGATGAAACAGCTGTACAGTGCTTCCATGGTTTCTTTATGGTGAGTTGAGTGATGATATCACATGGTGAATTATTTCATGTAAACATTCAATCTCCTACTACTAAAATGTATCAGTTAGTTTAAGTCAAAACAATGAAATTTAATAATTTTTATCACTAGGACACGACGCTGAATTTTTCAGTTTTGTTCTTGGTGTTCGAAATGTAGTAGCGGGGAAAATTGTAGGAAGACTGGAATAACCATCTTGGGGACATATTCGAATGACAAATCGGGTTTGCAACTGAGACAACGCAGCCACCTTAGTTTGCTATCACAGGTGGATATTCAGTGATCATTCTAGATTTTTAACCAGAATGACTCTTAGATATTTAATAAATTCAATGCTAATAAGCATGATGTGATTAAAGATTAAAACGTCAGCGAAACACGCGCTCCAAACGTATGAATTTAGCTATAGATACACTTTTGGAGAAGCTTCCAATGACCACCAATGGACTGGATCAAAGCAAACAAAATTTACACACTTAAGGTTCTGGGCGGATTTAAGATAGACAGTGTAATTATTGAGTGCCTCTAGAGAAAGAATGATGCTTACAGAACTTGAGAGTTGCCGGCTGGTTGCTTAGAAGACAGAAATATTACCTTGTTGCATTTAGTATTTGCGCGGCTGGAACTGAGCTAAAAAAGAGGAGTAGTCAGATGGAACGAAAGCAACCTACACTTGTCATCTACTTACAGACGACTGGGTGCACAAGTTGGTTATACAATTTCTTTCACCTGCATGCGACTGCAACTGTTAACCACTGGACAATCTTCGGTCCCTTTGAACAAAGTAAGTTTGTTTGCACCAGAAACGAATTTTGAGAGATGACCAAAAACACTGGCCGCAACTCTTTCCAACACATGAACTCCCATTTGTCCGTGGAGCAACAAATGGTTTACCTAGAGTGGAGAAAACACTTTAAGAAAGAAGTCGAGTGAGGCTGGGGACGAAATCTGATAAAATGTCGGAAGGTCTCTCCAAGGGTATTCTCGTGACGTCCGTTTGGTTAATCCTCTAGTAATTAAAGTGAAAGTTGTATTTTTTTTATCAGCCAACATTTAACTGACTCAAACTGGTTAACGGTATTTTGAAAACCCTCGATGATATAAGTCAATCGGTAACATCGATTGCGCAAACATAAACACATAATAACGGTGTTGCGGAGTAGTGTTTTGAGTGATGCAGGCAGGGGTCAACGCTAAGTAGCTTCTATGGAGGGGCAACAGCAGTATTTCATGTCAGGGTCTGAAATTGGCTGCGGCAAAATCTCGATCAAGTCATTCTCCACCGTGGCTTAAATAAATCTAGTTATGCCTACAGCCGACCAGAAAGTGTGTATTTATTCTCAAAATCTAATTTCTTTAGGATCATTCAAAAATGAAGATACACTTGGCATTCTGTAGAGCATCTAGGATTCTTCTGCAATGGGCTATGAGCACTTTCCTTTTACAGTATTGAACTGAGGGCAGACTATTTACGCTTTTTTAATGTCAAACGCAGAAGTCCGAATAGTGTTGGTTAATGTACATCGCTACCCGGAGATAAATGAGGTACCACTATTTATATGAATCGCCTTTAAATTCTGGCATCTCAGTTTCGTGATTTGTTTCCTCGTCAGAACTGGTTTGCGGCCATGAGCTATAGGAAATTGTCTGCCAACGGTTTATCGCTGGTTGGGCAGAGATGGTCATGACCAATCATTTGCAGATAACCAATTTCAGTCTATCAGCATTGATGATTAGCTAAACTGAACATATAAAACGACGATTGTGTTGTTCATACTCTACCCATCCTAGTGAACCGAACAATGATAAATTCGGACGCTGTTCAGCTGACCATTCTGAAAGATGCATTACTCTGGATTGCAATTGGCTTGGGACTGATGGGAAACGTGTTCGGGCTGATCGTATCTGGTCAAGTGAAGGTCGGTTTCGTCGTCACACGCCTTCTGTTTCGTTTACAGTTTGTTTGGGATGCCTTGGGGTGCATCATTTTGGCACTCTACTGGATCACATATCGTGCAAACGTTTCACATGAAATACTAACCGCAAGTACATTCCTCTACTTATGGGCAAGTTTTTATCCGTTTATTTTACAAAATAACCTTAGCGTTTTCAACATAGTCTTGATAACATTTGATAGATTTTGGTCGGTTGTTTGGTTTCGCACTTATCCTCGCAACTCCAAATATTATCCGATCATCTTAATTTCAACTTCGTATATTTTGGCCACAATTTGTGCCTCAACATATTTCACCGCACCCTTCTTGATTACAAATATTGGTCGATTTGGTTTCCAAACTCTCGAACTGTACATGAAAATCCAATCGATCTTCACATTCGTCATGTCTTACTTCATTCCGGCTGTTCTGGTCTTGGTATTCCAACTGAATATTCTCTTCGTACTCCGTAATTTGAAATCAGTCACTTTAGCAAACTTTTCATCTACTCGTGATGGTGATGCGGTAGTTGACAATACTACTGCTCGGAATGTGCGGACGGCGTCAATGGGGATAATCATTATCATTGTCACGTTCATCGTGACCAGAATTTATTGTCAACTGGAGTTTGTTCTTCTCATTTTTGGATTGGTAAATGGATCCAGAAAAGATGGGTGGCAAGTCGAGGGTATATTTGCGTATGTCGTCAATCATTTGGTCAACCCGTTCGCGTTGATATTCACTTCCGCGGCAGCTCGCAAGTGGGTACACGATGCACTTCTCAGCATGGCATCTGCACTCCGACGACGGTGCACCCGGGCTTGATTCCAGTGAACTTCAGCAAGCGTGGATACAAGAAAGGGCACATTCCAGATAATTTTTTCGCCGAAGTTCTGTGCATTCACTTTCATTGTTCAAACTTGGTGACTCACGTGAATGAGTTTATCATTTACACTTTCCGATATATTGCAGGTTTCCTTCATTCAACGTAATAATTCTGATATAACTGCAAAAATAAAACGTACTTTGCATTTGGTTCACAAACTAGGCCTGGCCTCCAAGAATATCAGGAATGAGGCCAGCCTGTATTGTCCGTTCAGAGTTCTTGCCCGGCAGCTTATGATTAGAATGAAGATTTAACTGAGGTTATTGGTTTACATTTAACTTCACGCCTAAAATAATGTTTATGGTGGCATCATCATGCAATAGGTGATTGTCAGGATAACATCAAACGAAGATGGACTTCAGTATGACTGATCGGCCGTGGATAATGGATGTTTTATTGTAAAATGAGACGACTCCACCTCCAAAGAACTGGTATTTAAATTGTTATTAGAAATAAAGTGTGGTGGATGCGCATAATTATCGGTCGACTTAGCTCCACTTGTTGCTTAATAAAAATTCCATTATACTGAGTAATATACTTGTATTTCGCGGTTGAGCAAAACGTCCCAGTCAAAAAACGGGATGTTTAAGGCGCTGTGAAATTTATGTTTGTTTTCACACCCAGTGGGGATAATACCACGTGAATTGAATCAACTGGAAAGACCAAAGATTGCATCGCACTGTGTATTGCTTAAGTCGTGCACTTCAGTTTAAATGTTTAACGAGTTAACAGGTGAAGCATTCCAACAGAATATATGTATTCAAAAACAACTCGTCAGAATTTAAGAAATGGAGCAGTATACAGGTAATCAAAAGCGAAAGTTCGTTTGTCTTGTTTCTTTGTGCAGGCATATTTGATTTCATAATTCCCTAATTTTCCACTTGTCAGGATCAAAGTGGTTTTGTTAGATTCGAGTGAGATGCTGCCACAGATGAATATATTATTGGTTTCTCAAAAGCATGTTTCGTTGCTGATCAGTAACAGTAGGTGAAATGGACTTTGCATATCATTATTGTTAAGCGCTACGTGTACTTTGCCAAAATTCCGGGATTTCTATCCCAAAGATTGTTTTGAAGTTCGCTTGGTGCTGAGTGAATTTTCACAAAATGCGCCTGATTCAGAATAGTACACGAATTGTACGTTACCGTATACGTAACTCACAGACACCGCTGCTCAAATTCCAATTACCGGTAGCCTTTGCGAATAATGCGAAAGATTCAAAAATGGTTCATCAATTGTCATAAATATGGTTATTTACAGTAGTGGCACTTTCTGGGTAATGAAAATTATTAATTATATAAAATCAGCGAATAATACATTTCGGCCTAACTTTAAATGGCCCGGATTGGACACATTTCAGTTGCATATACTCGCAAACATTTTTTTAAACAAAGAAGCACGGTAAATTTGAAAATTTGTTTGCGAAGATAAGGAGTATTTCACTAAACCCCCGATGTATATGGGAACGCCTTTTAAAGGCTAACCATTTGTCTCAGAAAAAAACAAGTTCAGCTTATGTTAATTGAATTACAAGATGGAAATTTAAGGGATTGGAGGACTTTCATTGATATTTCGTCCACCACATCTTCAATCGAGCCGATCTTCTACTTACTATTATCCGTTCTTAGCAAGTTCACTGAGGATAAACCCAGTTAAGTGGGCCCAAACAGCAAAACGACTGGCTTGTATTGGGTTCTTCTGGTCAGCATCCAGAGACCGACTGGCCCACTAGTAAATTCAATCCACTTTTATTAACTGACTTTTCCATGCATCAAGGTTTATCAAATAACGCAAGTAATGCAATGTATCACAGTTCAATTACCTTTGACCACGGAAACCAATATGACGATTCCCCATTCACTAATCCGGCAGTAATAAAGCAGAACTTAGAAGTTACCTGTATGTTACTGAACACTTGGCGAAGGTCAATGTTTAATGAGCAACAGTAAACCAGGGCATGGTAGTTTTAAAAAGACATCAAATTTCAACCGGTGACGAACGAGAATACGTTAAATTGATCCGGTTGTGCTGTAGAGAGGAAACGTGAACCAAGGCAAATAATGGATTCTAGGACTCCTTGTATAAAGTCATTCTGATCATTCTTTAGACAAACAATAAAAATGATTTAAAACCGGAATAAATTCACAACGACACTCATTGGTGGTCGACAAGCGAAAAATGGCGGTTATTCTAGACAAAGTTCGTTCAAATGATTTATTTTATGGAACATCCATTTCCCTATTCATTGACGGCAAACAAGTAACTTGAGGCTATGAGGAAGAACATGGTTATGGTGGTCTAAGAGAAATGTTAGGTGAAAAAATTCGAGATGCCAGGAATAGTACGCGGATACACAGAAAAATTTCTATCGGACTTAACCTTGTTAACTAGATGAATATAAGCTATCACGTGGTCTGCCGTGGAATGATACAATACACTACAAAATGAAGAGCTACCTTGGAAAGTCCTAAAATGTACAAAAAAGGGATAAATGAAATAAATTTAATTTCACGTCAAAGTCCATTTTATTCCACTCTACTTGGAAGTAGCAGCAACGGGCTGCTACCCAAAAGACAAATGGGACAAATCGCTCAATTTGATTCCATGAGCTTTTTCGTAACAAAATATGTGCTCACCACTCAGAGGCGGCATGCTGAGAAATACATCTCATGCAGAGTACCGCTGTAATGATAATATTTTCATCTGAGAAATGCGTTCAGCAAATGTCAAGAGTCAAGTTTGAATGGGAGACATCGTTATATGTGAAAAAGACGAATATTGTTTTCAGCTTGAGTCATATCCGTCACACCAAATAGCACTCTTTTAAAAGATGCCACGTTAATTTCTGGAGTCTTCAAGTTGTTAGTATGTATTAGCAAAATAGAAAAATACACTTCACCGAATGTTCCATATAGAAAAACATTAAAATTTACCAGAGGCACTGCATAAGGAGAACCACTAACTGTTCTCTCGCTGTACATGAAATGCGTTCCCTTTTCTGTAACTCGTTCCAGTTATACACCGCAATACCGGAGCTTATAACTGTTCTATTCTACCGGGATTTGTAATATTACAACTAAATAAAATATTGAAAGGGATAACATCGATATCCCTTATGATGTATGTTCATTGCAAAGTTCCCTTCTGTGAAAACGTGTTTTTGGTATATGAAAGCGGAGTAGCTTCTATTTCAGATGTGTTTCAATTGTAGTTGATTTGACTTGACCTAATCATCCTGACATTGCTCCAGACCGTGCTGCTGAAAGGTAACAGACTTTTGAAATGTTTGTATGCTTTTAGATACTGAATTAAATTTTCATGTCTAATAGTTACTCACTGATCATGAGTTATTCGACTGCAATTCACCAATTGCTCAAATTGGATCAGCATGTCAAATCGGAACTGGTATTGCTTCAGGGAAACTCGCTCACCCAGCATCTAAGTGGTTCAACAGCTATTAGAACATCACATGTCAAGAGAATAATCATCACAAATTCGAGCTTTGCTTTTTATTATGGAAATCTTACAATAGTGACGACTGTCCCAATAATAATGCGGGTAAAATGACCTGATGTAATTGTGACATTTGCACCTAATTTCGACATTCAATGTCGCCAACAACAGTTATCTGTAAGAATTGTGATGAGGTGCTAGCACCAATATGTTTAGGTTCCGCTATTCACATGTGATGAAATGTGGATGTCTAGTTCTATTGATATGAGTAGTGAAACGCGGAATATAGCTTAAATACCACTGAGAGCTATCCGCGATGTGAATCCCACTAGGGACAGCATTGTGGGTCAATGCTCCATTCAATTATAGTTTCGCATGTCCTATTTTTGAGACTCCCCTATTGGAAACATTCGTTATTCTAAAATTAACTGATTACATGTCGATAACTTGAAAGCTGAGTTAACCAAACCGAGCTGCAACACCAGGAGCAACATTTACGAGGCAATAAGGATAAAGCAAGTAAACAACATGTAGATTTTAATACTTGTTAGCCATGGCCCATAATAGGTAGAAACAAATCTAACTAATTCGCGTTGGGCGGTCATCTATCGCTAACGAGGATTTGTGTTAACCTTAATCGGAGGTTTGCTGGGCGTTCTCATTTAGGCCCAGATGAAATAGCAGCGTGTCTTACAGAATTGAACGTTTCTCCTATTCCTGGGATCGCTTATTTTCCATGCGTTTGGACAGTTTATTATTCGCAGCTAAACAGTACATGGGGAAAAGCCCTTTCCATACACTCCTTAGATTTCTCTGCTTGTGGAAAGTATAAACTGGGAAAATATTACAGTGGACAAATAAAATCCTATCAGAAGAAAGTAGTAAGTCAAAAAAATGGCGCCTTTGAATTTCATCATGTGTTGAAATACTTTGAACTCGAAAATGATGAAGCTTCTGTGAATTTTGAAGTGTTCACATTTTGCATGTCTGTACCACTGAAAACAACCTATACTGTTTACGTTTACGGTTAGTATTGGGCCCTTCCTTAGAAGGACGAACGGTTATAGCTCCATCACAAATTGCAGAGTTATGGACATTTGTCTCACCTCAACATACTTCACATTCAATTATGATGTGGCCATGGGATAGCCAATTTCCCCCATCCAAGTGAAGACATTAATTGGGCTCCTATTAATCAACATGTGTTTAATAAATTCGTAATGGTGCCAGAGAATACTAAAAGTATCTTTAGCGTCGCAGATTCTCTGCTGAATTTGAATCAATTTCAAAAATTCTATATCGCCATTCACAGAAACCCGCAGTTGTGAATAATTGTTTGAATTCAATTCAGCTCATCCACAATATGTGAATCGGATAATCATTCACTCGACAGCCAACACAGTTGATGACACCGAACGTGATCACAAAGAAAGACTGCAACTATCCAAGCTAAAAAGGCCATATCATAAGTTAGGGCAACCAATAAGCATGAACTCTCCGGATTCGACAAAACGCCCAAAAATAACTGGCGTGGAATGCATCAATAAAAAGGACCAGTCCAAGGCTACCTGAGCCAAAGGGTTGTTCTTCTGGCCAGGAATGGCGAGTGGAATAAAGGGGTACATTTTCCATTGGGATTTGTTTTGTACCCATGACAGACCCAAACTAAGAAGGCCATGCTGCAACGGGAACTACTTACGCTCCTTTGGCAAGTTCTGTCCTCAGATATTTTCGAGTGCAGTGGCTGACCATCATAATGATATTTTTTTTCGAGATTGGCTTTCTTCATTCCACAATGAATTCCAAAGTGATCGAGTGTCTACGTGAACAATTTTCAGGGCACAGTATTCGTTAGGTACTTTCTTCCAACAATGGACCACAATTCACGAGTGCACAATTTCCCCTGTTTTCTAGACGATGAAAATCTGATTACCGCGAAAACAGTCCACACTATAGCCATCCGTACGGTAAGGCCTTATCAGCAGTGAAAACAGTAAAAAGACTTACATTAGCAAAATAGTCAGGGAAAGATCCATATTTAATGCCGCTGGAGCAATGAAGCATCCCAAGCGTAATAGTTGAATAGGGTCGAGCTCAAATATTGTTCAGAAGGGGGATGTATACACTCCAACCTGCCGAAGGTTACCTGTTAGAACAAAGATTGCAACCACCTGATTAAATGAAATTTCTCCCCAGTGATATCATGCCAAAGATCTATCGGAAATTAAATACGGGCTAGAAATATGGGCCCAACATACTCCTGAGAGACCTCAAATATGAGGAAAAATAAACGTTGTCAGGTGTTTTGGGGAACAATTCGTGCGAATTAAAAATGAACGGCACAGCTAAACGCAGAAACAGACGCAAAATCCGCGTGCGAATTGTCGATAACATTGTACCTATGATTAATGACACACAGGAAATCAGAAGGACCAGAGACGAAAGTCCCAGAGATCGAGTGCATTGACAGTGAAATCCAAAAATTTTGTTTCACCTACAAACATCGGTTGTCAGGATGAATATAATTTCGGTTTATTCTCAGGCAACAAAGCAGAGGCTAGCACAATATAATATTCAATGACCGAACAACGTAAGGAATGCTTCGAAAAATTGATGTCATATACTAGTTTTTTATTGTGAATGATTTGATGCTAATAAAACAGCGTTGTTGGTTGATGTAATTGGCCAACATTTCGAGTAGCTTGGGTTGTCTTTCTCAAGTGAAGTTTAACAAACGAATAATTGAGGGAACATTAACATGCCACTGTATGATATGTTGTCTGGGTGTGTGTGCATGTGTACTTTGAATTGTGTGACGAGTGAGAGATTAGTTTTCTCTCACGCCATGTGCCGCAATTTTGAAGAAGTGAAATAGCAGGGTGTAGTGCATCTTTTCGATCCAAATTGGCATACTCTAGTATTTTCAGAATCTGATTTCTACCCCTATGCTGTGGCGTGCTGAGTGCTGGTTGGATCCCGTTCAAGGTTTGTTCGGGATGCCTCGTCCGAACGTCTACGATTTACTTTTCTTCCTTGTTCCATTATACTTATTTTCAACTATCTGCTGGTTTGTATAATTTATTCTCCTGGGAATTCCTTGCAGATGATTTCGTCGATGTTGTTATTGCGCCTCTGATAGGTGGCGATTTAAAATAATGCCTATCCGGAAGAATGTGTGCATAATAAAGTCAGACAGGAACTGTGATTTCCGAAGCCGTTTGGGGGAAAGAGATTATCATGTAACGTTCTTAAAACAATTCACATATTCTTAAGGCGGGGATCATAAAGTGTATTTTTCAAATGTGTTGGCTGTCGAGCAAATTCTTATACGATCCACCATTGGGGATGAGCTGACTTGAATGAGAATAATTATACAAAAGAATAGGTCTCTGCGAAACGCGATATAAAAATTTTAAATATATTGGAATCCAGCAGAGAAAACCGAAGAGAAAAAAAAATTTAAACTGCCCTGAAAAGTTACGAAAAATATTAATATATAGAATAAAAAGAGACAAATGAGGGATTGAAAAGGAAGAGGAAAAATGGCGAGGAAATGCCCAAAAAATTCGAAAAGCAAATACCGAAGAAAATGGTCTGGGGATAGAAAAGAATGCGACCGCGGGATATATGCACTGCTCATCATTCCTAACAACGATCAAACACCTGCTCTACACTGCTTCCATCCTTCCCATATCCTCACTTGA